>CM035302.1:34420423-34536379 GCA_020226075.1 Hydropotes inermis
TAGCACCTGACGTGCTCCCGGGTCTGGGAACTGTCGGGACCCCTCACTGAGGGTTTTCTGGAGCTTCCAGCACATGGGTACAGGTGATGAAATCCTTGCTCACTGGTAGCCTGCCCCCTAGTCTCTCTCCCGGGGAAAGGAGTCCATGGGTGGGGCTCAGCTTCCAGCCCTCCAATCACAGGCAACGAGCCAGCCCTCTTTATATGAATAACAAAAGACACCTCTCTCACCAAAATCACTCAGGAAATTTCAAGAGTCAAAGGAGCTCTGTGCCAGGAACTAGCTACAAAGACCACAGTCATGTGTTTCTTATTCTATCACAATATATGTAGGTATTAGTTGTGCAGTCGTGTCTGACTCTTTGCGACCCCATGGACTGTAGCCCACCAGGCTCCTCTGTCCTGCATATCACAACATATACTCTCTCTCTCTCTCTCTCTCTCTCTCTATATATATATATATATATATATATATGCACACTATGTAACACATACATTATTAAAAGATAAACTGAGGCATATTATTTGAGCAAAAACCCATTCAAACAGGGCAGCACCAACTTAAAGTGGTCAGGAGTGCTTTGCTGACAGAAGTCATGGAAATACCTCTATACAGACGGTGCTAAGAAAAGAAACCATCTGACTGGCTCCAGCTAAAGCCTAGTTGACTGTTCAGAACTGGTGTTCTTAGCATTTCCATCTCCTGACCCTGAGGTATTTACAGGTTTAGATTCATTTGTTTACTAGACCGGCAGGGCGTTAAACGCACAGCGATCTAACTACCCCCTCGTTTAATGAACAACACGATTTGTCTTATTTTAAAAAACTGTCAGCTCTGGATCACTTTTGAAGATTTTTTTATGTTGTTATTAACATACAGCGCTTTTGATGGGCAGTCCCACCACCAGTAACAAATGTATTAGCGTAGGATTAGAAGCGAAGCGTGGATGCTAAACCGTGTATTACTAAAGTCTCAAATTTAACTGGCAAAGTTAAAACTATATGGAAATGAAACCTTTCAGTTATCTGAGATTAAATGCCATTTTGAAGAGCAAATATTTCATAAAGTATGTAAACATGGAAAGCTAACATTTAGGTTGGCTCATTTCAAAATGGTGCTCAGACTAGTTTTTCTAAAGATAAAGAGAGCCGGCCCTTCCTCGCTTTGAAGGGGGAAATGGTAAGGCCAGGGACCACAGGTGGAATGCAATATTTTTGAGTCTAGTTCTGGAAGCCCTTTCACTCCCAGCCCAGGTGGGCGGGAACTGTGGCCGAGGAAGCCGACGGGCAGGACGCTCACAGCTCGATCTCTTTGCACAGCCGGCCGGGCAGGCTGAAGTGCATGAGGCCTTGCCACTCCTCTGCGGTGCAGATGCTGTGGTAGGACAGCTTCTCCATCGTGACCCTGTAGATGCACTCCGAGTGCCGGATCCTGTGGTACATCTGGAAGGCGGAGCCAACACAGAAAGCGTAAACTAAAGCGTGCGTGGTTCGTCATTACAGCGCAGAGGCTGCTATTAAAAAAAAATCACAACTGCACCTGGATTCACTATTACTCGTCCTTACCTACTATTACTGCGTATTACTATCCATTAACTACCATCTCTATCAGTTCAGTTCCGTTCGGTCGCTCAGTCGTCTCCGACTCTTTGCAACCCCGTGGACTGCAGCGTGCCAGGCCTCCCTGTCCACCACCAACTCCCGGAGCCTGCTCAAACTCTTGTCCATCGAGTCGGTGATGCCATCCAACCATCTCATCCTCTGTTGTCCTCCCCTTCTCCCGCCTTCAATCTTTCCCACCATCACTATATATTTCCATATGCACTGAAGAAACCCACACACGTGACTCTGAAGATACAAATATTTTTTAAAGAAGTTATATCTCCATTTTAAAAGACTTCTTAAATTTTGTAAGGAGTGTTTTTTTTTTTTTTTTTTTTTTTTGTCAGATGGCCAGACATTGTATCTAGGTGGAGAGATTACCTGGTACCTTATTCTTGGATGCCCAGCCTTGGTGGGAAATGAACGTCTGATGTTCATAAGCCCCCTAAGTCCACAGTATTTTGTTATAGCATCACAAACAGACTAAGACTCAAACAACTAAATTTGAGACATCAGTTGACTTTTTCTCCGTGTCTCCTTTTAAAAATATTTAGCTTAACTCTAGGTGATCTCAAAGTCCTCTAGTCCAGGGAGTATGAAAATATTTTGATTGTAAAGTTCTTCATTGGTAAAATAAGTTTATAGATGCACATGTAATAAATGTATGCCCCTTTGGAAATTACACACTGTGCTAATATATTGTTTGTATTATAAATGAAAATATAATCAAAATTTTAAAAGATAAGAAGTACATATTTTTAAAATATTTAATTTTATTTACTTAGCATGACTTTTGCTCACACTAAACAATTATATATTTTAAAATGAAGCCCTATAAGTGTATGTTACCAATTGTCAGGGTCTTCTCCTTATTACTTGGTGAGATGGTGGTGTTTAAGATAACACAGAAACAGTGGTACTAGTGGAGTAAATATGCCAAAAAGTGCGTGAGTGCGTGCTGTGCTAAGTCGCTCAGTTGTGTCTGACTCTGTGACACTGTGGACAGTCGCCCTCCAGGCCCCTCTGTCCATGCTATTCTCCAGGCAAGGATACTGGAGTGGGCTGCCATGCCCTGCTGTAGGGGACCGTCCCTACCCAGGAATCAAACCCACTTCCCTTCCATTTCCTGCCTTGGCAGGCAGTCAGGTTCCTTACCAGTAGCACCACCTACTGGAGAAAAATATGCCAAAAAGTTCAGTTCAGTCGCTCAGTCCTGTCCGACTCTTTGTGACCCCATGGCAGCACGCCAGGCTTCCCCATCCATCACCAACTCCCAGAGCTTGTTCAAGCTCGTGTCCATTGAGTTGGTGATGCCAAAAAGTATGTGGAGTCAAATAGAATCAAGGTAGTACTGTCTGTTCTTATACATCACACTCATAGTTTTGCTCGCTGATCACTAATATCTTTAACTGAAATTCAGATGAATTTCCATTTCCCCTGATGTAAATCAGTTATTTTTGCAAATTAAGCAGCCAATTGGGCTCAAAACCAGCAACAACCAGTGAAATTCATCATACAGCAGATTTTAACAAGTTAAAAGCTGTGTGACAAAATAAATTTTTTAAAAAATTTAACTTTTATAGACACAGAGGGAAAATTATAAAACAGATGGAGCAAACAAAACAAATAACAAGATTATGGATATATACCTAAACACAAGACATGCCTGGTCTAAATAACCTCATTAAAAGAAAAGGTTATCTGACTGAGCAGAGAGCAAAACCCCAACTCACACTGTCTACAAGAAAGAACCCTACTTTAAATAAAACAAAGACTCAGATAGGGTCTTCCCTTGTAGCTCAGCTGGTAAAGAATCTGCCTGCAATGCAGGAGACACCCGAGTTCGATCTCTGGGCTGGGAAGATCCCCTAGAGAAGGAAAAGGCTACCTACTCCAGTATTCTGGCCTAGAGAATTCCACGGATTGTATAGTTCATGGGGTTTCAAAGAGTTGGACACGACTGAGCAAATTTCACACTTCACAGGGTAAAAGTAAAAGGCTGGAAATTTGTAAAACTCAGCAGTGGCCACAGGACTGGAAAAGGTCAGGTTTCATCCCAATTCCAAAATGCCAAAGAATGTTCAAATTACTGTATAATTGCTCTAATTTCACATGCTAGCAAGATTATGCTTAAAATCCTTCAAACCAGACTTTAGCAGTATATGAACTGAGAACTTCCAGATGTTCAAGCTAGATTTATAAAAGGCAGAGGAACCAGAGATCAAATTGCCAACATCCATTGGATCATAGAAAAAGCAAGAGTTCCAGAAACATCTACTTCTGGTTCATTCAGTTCAGTTCAGTTCAGTTGCTCAGTCATGTCTGACTCTTTGTGACCCCATGGACTGCAGCACACCAGGCCTCCCTGTCCATCACCAACTCCTGGAGCTTGCTCAAACTCATGTCCATCGAGTCGGTGATGCCATTCAACCATCTCATCCTCTGTCGTCCCCTCCTCCTCCTGCCTTCCATCTTTCCCAGTATCAGGGTCTTATCAAATGAGTCAGTTCTTCACATCAGGTGGTCAAACTATTGGAGTTTCAGCTTCAACATCAGTCCCTCGAATGAATATTCAGGATTGATTTCCTTTAGGATGGACTGGTTGGATCTCCTTGCAGTCCAAGGGACTCTCAAGACTCCAACACCACAGTTCAAAAGCATCAATTCTTCGGTGCTTAACTTTCTTTATAGTCCAACTCTCACATCCATACATGACTACTGGAAAAACCATAGCTTTGACTAGACAGACTTGTATTGGCAAAGTAATGTCTCTGCTTTTTAATATGCTATCTAGGTTGGTCATAGCTTTTCTTCCAAGGAGTAAGCGTCTTTTAATTTCATGGCTGCAGTCACCATCTGCAGTGATTTTGGAGCCCAAAGAAATAAAGTCTGCTACTGTTTCCACTGTTTCCCCATCTTTTTGCCATAAAGTAATGGGACCGGATGCCATGATCTTAATTTTCTGAATGTTAGCTTTAAGCTAACTTTTTCACTCTCCTTTTTCACTTTCATCAAGAGGCTCTTTAGTTCTTTGCTTTCTGCCATAAGGGTGGTGTCATCTGCACATTGGAGGTTATTGATATTTCTCCCGGCAATCTTGATTCCAGCTTGTGCTTCTTCCAGCTCAGCGTTTCTCATGATGTACTCTGCATGTAAGTTAAATAAGCAGGGTGACAATATACAGCCTTGATGTACTCCTTTTCCTACTTGAAACCAGTCTGTTGTTCCATGTCAGTTCTAACTGTTGCTTCCTGACCTGCATACAGATTTCTCAAGAGGCAGATCAGGTGGTCTGGTATTCCAATCTCTTTCAGAATTTTCCACGGTCTATTGTGATCCACTCAGTCAAAGGCTTTGGCATAGTCAAGAAAGCAGAAATAGATGTTTTTCTGGAACTCTCTTGCTTTTTCGAAGATCCAACGAATGCTGGCAATTTGATCTCTGGTTCCTCTGCCTTTTCTAAGTCCAGCTTGAGCATCTGGAAGTTCTTGATTCACCTACTGTTGAAGCTGGGCTTGGAGAATTTTGAAGATTACTTTACTAGTGTGTGAGATGAGTGCAATTGTGCAGTAGTTTGAGCATTCTTTGGCACTGCCTTTCTTTGGGACTGCAATGAAAACTGGCCTTTTCCAGTCCTGTGGCCACTGCTGAGTTTTCCAAATTTGCTGGCATATTGAGTGCAGCGCTTTCACAGAATCATCTTTCAGGATTTGAAATAGCTCAGCTGGAATTCCATCACCTCCACTAGCTTTGTTTGTAGTGATGCTTCCTAAGGCCCACTTGACTTCATATTCTGATTCATTAACTACCCTAAATACTTTGACTGTGTAGATAAGAACAACTGGAAAATTTTTAAAGAGATGAGAATACCAGACCACCTGACTTATCTCCTGAAAAACTTGTATGCAGGACAAGAAACAACAGTTAGAATTGGACATGGAACAATGGACTGGTTCCAAACTGGGAAAGGAGTACGTCAAGGCTCTATATTGTCACCTTGTTTATTTAAATTATATGCAGAGTACATCTTGCAAAATGCTGGGCTGCATGAATCACAAGCTGGAATCAAGACCACAGAGAGAAACATCAACAACCTCATATATGCAGCTAACACCACTTTAATGACAGAAAGTGAAGAGGAACTAAAGAGCTTCTTGATGAAGGTGAAAGAGGACAATGAAAAAGCTGGATTAAAACTCAGCATTCAAAAAACAAAGATCATGGCATCTGGTCCCATCACTTCATGGCAAATGGATGGGGAAAAAGTGGACACAGTGACAGACTTTATTTTTCTTGGGCTCCAAAAGTCACTGTGGACAGTGACGGTGGCCATGAAATTAAAAGATGATTGCTCCTTAGAAGAAAAGCCATGACAAACCTAGGTAGCATATTAAAAAGCAGAGACATTACTTTGCTGACAAAGGTCTGTATAGTCAAAGCTATGGTTTTCCCAGTAGTCACGTATGGATGTAAGAGTTGGACCACAAAGATGGCTGAACACCAAAGAATTGATGCTTTCGAAATGTGGTACTACAGAAAACTTTTGAGAGTCCTTTGGACAGCAGTGATATCCAACCAGTCCATCCTAAAGTAAATCGACCCTGAATATTCACTGAAAGGACTGAGGCTTAAGCTGAAGCTTCAATATTTTGGCCACCTGATGAGAAGAGCTGACTCACTGGAAAAGACTCTGATGCTTGGAAAGATTGAGGGCAAGAGGAGAAGAGGGTAACAGAGGATGGGATGGTTGGATGGCATCACTGACTCAATGGACATGAGTCTGGGCAAATCCCAGGAGACAGTAAAGGACAGGGAAGCCTGGCATGCTGCAGTCCATGGGATCGCGAAGAGTTGGACATGACTTAAGGACTGAACAACAATAACAATAGATTGGAAAAGTTATTTAACATTTAATACCAGTCTAGAGAAAATGGGAATGCTCTAAATTCCAGATACCTAATAAAGTAGATTTCAGAGTAAAGATTATTACCAAGGAGATCATTTCAGTGATAAAGGGGTTGGGCCATCAGGAGAATGAATACATATGGTCAGTTGGTTTTCAACAAAAGTACTAGGCAAGACATCAGAGAGAGAAGAGTCTACACCACTCAGGGAGCTGACCAACTGGGCACTTGGATGCAAAACAAACAAGTAAATGTTGATCCTCATCTTATATCATATACAACAACTTACTCAAATCAACCACAGACTTAAATGTAAAACCTGTAAAATTTCTAAAAGACAACGCAGGAGAAAATCGTTGTCACCTTAGGTTAGATAAATATTTCTTTGATACAATGAAGACATCATGATCACAAAAAGAAAAAAATCATGCTAGAATTCTTCAAAATTAAGAACTGTTCTTAACTGGAGGAATCAACCTGCCTGACTTCAGACTATACTACAAAGCTATGGTCATCAAAACAGTATGGTACTGGCACAGAGGCAGAAATATAGATCAGTGGAACAAAACAGAAAGCCCAGAGATAAATCCATGCACCTATGGACACCTTATCTTTGAAAAAGGAGGCAAGAATATACAATGGAGAAAGACAATCTCTTTAACAAGTGGTGCTGGGAAAACTGGTCAACCACTTGTAAGAGAATGAAACTAGAACACTTTCTAACACCATACACAAAAATAAACTCAAAATAGATTAAAGATCTAAACATAATACCAGAAACTATAAAACTCCTAAAGGAAAACATAGGCAACACACTCTCCGACATAAATCACAGCAGAATCCTCTATGACCCACCTCCCAGAGTAATGGAAATAAAAGCAAAAAATAAACAAATGGGACTTAATTAAACTGAAAAGCTTTTGCACAACAAAGGAAACTATAAGCAAGGTGAAAAGACAGCCCTCAGATTGGGAGAAAATAATAGCAAATGAAGCAAAGGACAAAGGATTAATCTCAAAAATATACAAGCAGCTCCTGGAGCTCAACTCCAGAAAAATAAATGACCCAATCAAAAAATGAGCCAAAGAACTAAACAGATATTTCTCCGAAGAAGACACACACATGGCTAAGAAACACATGAAAAAATGCTCAACACCACTCATTATCAGAGAAATGCAAATCAAAACCACAATGAGGTACCATCTCACGCAGGTCAGAATGGCTGCTATCCAAAAGTCTACAAGCAATAAATGCTGTAGAGGGTGCGGAGAAAAGGGAACCCTCTCATACTGTTGGTTGGAATGCAAACTAGTAAAGCCACTATGGTGACCAGTGTGGAGATTCCTTAAAAACCTGGAAATAGAACTGCCATATGACCCAGCAATCTCACTCCTGGGCATACATATCGAGGAAACCATAACTGAAAGAGACATGTGCACCCCAATGTTCATCGCAGCACTGTTTACAATAGCCAGGACATGGAAGCAACCTAGATGCCCATCAGCAGACGAATGGATAGGGAAGCTGTGGTACATATACACCATGGAATATTACTCAGCCATTAAAAAGAATTCATTTGAATCAATTCTAATGAGATGGATGAAACTGGAGCCCATTATACAGAGTGAAGTAAGCCAGAAAGAAAAACACCAATACAGTATATTAACGTATATGGAATTTAGAAAGATGGTAACAATGACCCTATATTCGAGACAGTGAAACAGACACAGATATATAGAACAGTCTTTTGGACTCTGTGGGAGAACACGAGTATGGGATGATTTGAGAGAATAGCATTGAAACATGTATATTATCATATGTGAAACAGATCGCCAGTCCATGTTCGATGCGTGAGACAGGGTGCTCAGGTCTGGTGCCCTGGGATGACCCAGAGGGATGGGATGGGGAGGGAAGTGGGAGGAGGTTCAGGATGGGGAGCACATGTACACCCATGGCTGATTTGTGTCAATGTATGGCAAAACCACCACAATATTGTAATTAGTTTCCAATTAAAATAAATAATTTACAAAAGAAAAAAAAAACTGTTCTTAAGAAAAAAATGTTGAGAGAAAGACAAGCGAAACACTGGGAGCAAATATTTCCAAATAAGTAATCTGACAGATGACTTGCATCTAGAATATATAAAAGAACTATCAAAACTCAGTAATAAAAACCAGAAATCACAAACAATAGGCAGATGATTTGAGCAGACACTTCACCAAAGAAGACACGGAGATGCAAATGTGTAGAGACTGGAACACCCCCAGTGATGCTGTGAATACTGGAAGTCGGTTGGTTTGGCAGTTTCTTAAACATCCCCCAGCATATAACCCCACCAGTCTAGGCATTTACTCAGGAGAAATGGAAGCACATGCCCACACACAGACTTGGACAGCTTTATTTGCAACAGCCAAAAGCGAAATAACTCAAATTTCCATCAACAGGTGGCTAAACAAACAGCTCATAATGTATCCATACAATGGAATACTCAGTAATAGAGAATGAACTATTTACACACGCAGTGTCATGGATGAATCTCAAAATAATTGTGCTAAGGGAAAGAAGCCAGACAGAAAGGAACACAGATTTTGTGATTCCAGTCATATAAAACAGTTCTAGAAAATTCAAAGTAAGTTGTAGAAAGTACAATAGTGGTTGCCTGAAACGGGGTGATGAAGACGGGGAGGACTGAGTGGAAGGGGTCACAGAGCCTCCTGGGGGTGATAGTCATCAGGGGTGTGTGTGTACACTTGTCCGACTGCACACTCTAAACACATGCAGTTCATCATATATTTAGAAGCCTCAGTAAACTTCTTTTTTAAAAATGCTTGCTCCTAGTCTTTGTAAAGGTACGTGGTAATGTGTGTATGTGACACATAAATTTCAGCAAAAAGTCACATGATGATGATGGAAAATAACTGTTTTCAAAGTACTCTCTTCGTGGTATGAGTTTATCTGGAAAAGCAATTATCTTCTTATTCGGCCTTAATGTTTCTTGCAATTTGAAAGTTCAGATTAAATGTTCATTTCTTTGAATACATCTTATAAGTAACAAAACACTGTTAATTTGTCATCAGAAAAAGACCAGCAATTTGGAATTTCTATCTTTTTGTGAAAGAAATATGTGTAAATAAACAATGAATTCAACAACCAGTCCAAGTGTTTTGCCACAAGTAGCAAAGCCTTCATAGCACAAGGGAAATGAGTGGACATTGCAAAGCTGTCCTCCTGACATGGTTGAGGAAGAGCTGGATCAGGCTTAAAAGTGCAGGCTGGACACCACTGTCTGCTCTTCTTCCTTTAGGACAGAAGGCCCCGTCACAGGAGACTGCACCCTGGACAAGACACAGCCGCCTGACGGGTGAACCCGGTGAAAGCCCCATCCGTGTATGCACAATCAAGGAAATGGACTTTCCCTAACAGCACTCCCGGAAAGAAGGTCTCGCGTTCTCCTCCCAACCCGTCACATCCCTTCCACTCGAGATGATACCGTAGGTTCTGGTAGGAGGGCGAACAATCAACGGGGTTTACCTGGTAGTTACTATCAGTCAGCACCGCCTGCTTATTCAGTGCAGTCCCGTGCGGACGGCGCGAGTAAAAGTAACTATATGAGGCAGCAAAACAAATTGCTCCCACCGCCATTAACAGCAGTGAGCACTTACTAGGCGGCAAGCAGCCTGTTAAGTGCTTTGTATAATTACTTTTGTAATCCTCACAAAATACTCTATAATTTTCATCATTTATAAGCTTATGACCTCTGCTGAGAATAAGTCAGATTTTTACTTATCATTATGTATAATTTTAATAAGTTTATATTGTTTGTAAACATCTAATCTATTAATTTTATTTTTAACTTTTGTAATCAATGTAAGGAAGTAAAACGTTAACTTTACAGCAAAAAAAAGAATTAGTATTGGCGAATGTTATAGCTACTTGAGTCCCTGTTTTCTAGATGACCTTCAATGTGAAGAGTAGAAAATAATACATCATTAATACATGATTCCACTTTATTCACCCCACTGCACTCTGTTAATGAAGATAGGACACCACGTTGTGTGTCGACTTTGTACGAATTATTTGTCTGTGACAGCCGAGTAGTTAATTTGGGCTCTCTGTCCAGACAGAAGAGACTGCTAGGAGAGGAGGCTGCCACTGATCTGGGTGCGGTATTGACCCGAGACACGAGGGCATGGAAAAGGCCCAAAAGGCCGAAGAATGACGACCTGGAAACAGGCATATACTCCAGCTTGTGTCTACCACGTGGCAAGAATACAACCACGCGTATTTACGAAACGGCACCCCTACTTACTGAATCTCTGCACAGACACGGGGGTGTGTGGAGGATGCCCTGCCATTATTCACATTCACAGGAGGCCTGGACTCACTTAAAGGTACAGCAGCTAAGAACCAGACTCCAGCTCATCTCTCTGGGCCGAACCTCCTCCTGCGTTGACCAGCTGTGCGCCTTTAGGCAAGGTACCTGAGTTCTCTGCGCCCCAGGTCTCCCAGGTGCCGGCTGTGGACGGCGCAGCGCCCGAGTCGGGAAGGACACGAGGCTCCCGTGGGGCCTCACACGTTAGGAACAGAACAAACTCGGGCAAGGGGCCGGGAGGCTCTCAGGGCTGTCTGCGACGACCACCTCCTCCGGCACGGCGGCCCGCCGCTGGGCCCCGAGGGCTCAGCCTGCCTAAGAACTCGAGTTTCAGGGCTGTGTGTGTGTGCCCCACCTGCTGAGGACGGGCGCTGGCTCCCGGCTCTGCCCTCAGGATGCTCCTCGGAGCGCCTGTCTGAGCGGGAGTCTGCACTCCACAGGAATCGGGAAGCCCTAGGCGTCAGGCCCCTTCCTGGTTAGAGAGCTGGCTTTACCAGCTCCGCGCTGGCTGCAGGCAGTCCCTAGGTGCAAGTGGCTCAACTCCTGCTGTTACAAATGGGATGCGCTTTCTCCTTTATTCAATTCACACGCCCAACCTAACTGACAAAATATCTGCTTAAGTACAGACTTGCAGTGTGATGTCTGTCAATAGCATCAAATGATGTCATTATTGAAGTTAATCTAGCCCCCTAAATAAACCTAAAATGAAAGACACGGTCCACACCGGTGTAGACAGGAAGCCTTGTGCTCTGTAGGCAGTAACATGAAATAGGGCGGCAGGGGCGAGGGCAAGGCCAGGCCCAGCGGAGGCTGCGCCCCGTGCCCTGCGCGGGACCAGCGGCCCGGCTGTGGCCGCTGGGAGGAGTTCCTGGGCTGAGGACCCTGCAGAGAGACAAGGTTACCTGGGTCTCCCCCAGGGGAAGCAATTCCAGACAGATCCGAGTAAGTAAGGGAAGCTCAAGTAAGTGAAGGGGTGGAGGAGTTAAGACGTCCAGGAGAGAAGAGACCAACACGGGGAAAAATCAGCAGACTGACGTCCCCACTGAGAACCGAGCTGATAAAAAAGAATCTAGCGGCTAAAAATACACCGTCGAAAACATACAGCATCTGACGCATGGCTTCCTCTGCCTGCGCGGCTATTCCAGTTTATGGAGACCACGGTTCCAAGATGCAGAGAAATGATGTTTTTTCCCTTGACTGACTGACTCTGAGACGGAAGTGTTCACAACGCTGTCTTTCTTGCGAGCGGGTGAGGGCAGTGCTCCGAGGACTCCGGGGCCACGTCTAAAGCCGGCCGGCTGGCCACACACGCGCTGCAGGACCTTCCCCGTTACTGCATCCACGTATCTGTTTTCTCTCACATCAAGTGGAGCTAATCACAGCCTCACTCGGGATTGTTGTGGGAGTAACGAAGGAACCGGGGTCCAGATCTAGAGGTCCATGATCTGACATCCTCCCCTGAAGAAGGCTCTGACAGGAAACTCTTGCAAAGAAACCAATTGCTGGCTTACAGACACAGACACACAGTGGGCATCTCTGCGTTTTCTTTTTTCTCTAGGAGGATGCTTGCCTCAACAAAGCCAGTGTTACTGTAGAGAAGGGCAGTACAGTTGGTCTCCCCTCTGCACTGGAACAGAAACAACTCCAGAACCAGCTGTTCCCCAGACGGGAAGGCACGTGGAGAGAGCAGGGCGGGGGTGGGGGGTGCACCTGAGCTGTGGGGCCAGAAGCTGTCATGCTTTCTGAGTTTGGAGGCACTGTCCGAAACAATGCAGTTTTTATAAGCTCTCATGGGGAGAAGATGCACGGCAGTTTAAAAAGTGGTAACTGACTCCACACAGAGAGCTGAGGCTGCACCGCCTGAATTTCAACGCGCACCTTCAGGAAACAACCAGGCCCGGGTCTGCTCGATCTAAGCGGCTTACTCCCAGAGCCCGCCACCAGGAGCTGACTTTCTATGAAACTGTGGTGCATACACTGTCACGGCAGGAGAGCAGAAATATTTCTGGTGAGTTTCAAAGTGTTTATAAAAAGTCAGTTTCACTATAAACGAACTCCACTAACTTTGCCCCAACATTAAAATAGAATGCATGTCAACTTATTCATGGTTTTTCAGAAGGAGTGTCATTTTTCTTGTTTCACTTTAGCATTCGGGTTGGTATAATTGTTTGATCGTGGTTGAGACCGTGTTTCTGATGCAACAATCAGTGTTAAGAAGAGCTTTGAAAATACCCTGGGTAAGCTTCTCAATAGCACAGCTGAATCAGCTTCATAGTGTCCACCCTGGGAGGGACACAGTAATTCCTCAAGGGATGCACAGAAACATGGACGGATTTTAAGAAGATCAAGTTCCACCACCTTGATTGTAAAATCAAGTTTACATGGACTCTTACCTAAAAATGATCTTTTCCCACCTCTCATTTCAAATCACACCTCTCTCTAGTATCACTAGTGTGAAAATCTCTTAAATACTGGTGTCAATAAGGTCTAAAAGTGGTTTATAAAGCTTTCACAAGGTACTGAAGGTGGACCTAAATAAATTTGCAGCTGATAGATCATTAAAAACAATTTTTGATGACAGGATTGTCACGCTCTTATGGAGTTCAGATTAAGAGCAATTGCTATAATAAAACTCTTCCTGTTCCCCTCGACTCAAGATGAAAGCAACTCTTATGGCTTCCCCAAAAGTAAAGATGATAAGTACAAATAAACTTGATGTTGAAATAGGGGGAGACACATTCTCAGGGAGCAATATCCCAAAGATGGAGACAAAATAGCTGGAGGGAATTCTGTGGAGTTAGAAGGAAGTTCTGATATGCAGAGAGAGACACAGAGAGAGAAAGCAAAGAAAATCCAGGCTTATGTGTAAACTCTCTTCTGAAATAGTGACAACAGGGAGGAAAGGGTGTTTCAGTGGAGAAACCAGGCAGACACCTCCTTCTCAGAGCCTGCCCGCAGCGGGCACCGTGAACACACAGCGTGCTGAGATGTTCCTGCCGAAATGATGGCCTCGATACAGCCATAAGGAAACACCAGACAAAATCAAAATAGAAACACCCTACAAAATAACCCGTCCATACACTTCAAGAGGGCTTCCCTGATAGCTCAGCTGGTAAAGAATCCATCTGCAATGCAGGAGACCCCGGTTCGATTCCTGGGTCGGGAAGATCCGCTGGAAAAGGCATAGGCTACCCACTCCAGTATTCTTGGGTTTCCCTGGTGGCTCAGCTGGTAAAGAATCTGCTTGCAATACGGGAGACGGGTTCAACCCCTAGGTTGGGAAGATCCCCTGGAGAAGGGAAAGGCCACCTACTCCAGTATTCTGGACTGGAGAATTCCACGGACTGTATAGTTCATGGGGTTGCAAAGAGTCAGACATGACTATGCGACTTTCACTTTCACTATACACTTCAAAATGCCTAGGACACCGAATAAGGAATGATTCTAGGTTGAATGCTAAAAAAAAAACGTTAATCACTCAGTTGTGTCTGACTCTTTGTGATACCATGGACTGTAGCCTGCCTGGCTCCTCTGTCCATGGAATTCTCCAGGCACAATATTAGAGTGGGTGGCCATTTCTTTCTCCAGAGAATCTTCCCTACCCAGGGCTCGAACCTGGGTCTCTCCTGCATTGGGAGCAGATTCTTTACCAACTGAGCCCCTGGGTAAGCCCCAACGAAGGAGAGGAAAGAGGTCCACAGACTTCACTAGGGTGGGCCTAATCCAATGAGCTATGCTCCTATAAGAAGACGAGATTAGAACATACAAGATCAGGAGAAAAGACCACTGGAGACACAAGAAGGCAGGAGGCCACCGGCCTAGAAGAGAGGCCTCTGAAGAAACCAAACTGCCAGGACTTGGAGCTTTAAATTCCAGCTGTCAGAACCACAGAAGCATAATCTTCTGTAGTTTAAGTCACCCAGTCTGTGGTATCTGTCACAAACTGACTCACTGGAAAAGACCCTGACGCTGGGAAGATTGAAGGCAGGAGGAGAAGGGGACGACAGAGGATGAGATGGTTGGACGGCATCACCGACTCGATGGACAGGAGTCTGAGCAAACTCTGGGAGTTGGTGACAGACGGGGAGGCCTGCATGCTGCAGTCCATGGGGTCACAAAGAGCCGGACACGACTGAGCGACTGGACTGACCTGAACTGAGTATGTGTGTAGCCAGTTGCTCAGTTGTGTCTGACGCTGCAACCCCAGGGACTGCAGCCCTCCAGGCTCCTCTGTCCATGAAATTTTTCAGGCAAGACTACTGGAGCAGGTTGCTACTTCCTACTCCAGAGCATCGGCCCCACCCAGCAATCAAGCCCTTGTCTTCTCGCACCTCCTGCATGGGCAGGTGGTTTCTTTGTTACTGTACCACCTGGGAGGTCCCTGACACATCACTACAGGTCGAAACTCATTCTTAACACTCCTCACATATGTCTGCTTTAGACTCTTATGATTAAAAAAACGTTTTAAAGTATAACATATATTAGAATAAACTTCTGTGGGGTAACAGAAACACATGTTCAAAGAGAGAAAAGAATGATACCAAGGTTTTCAGTGGTGAGGTACCTGATGCCTGGGAAAGACTGAGGGCAGGAGGAGGGGCCGACAGAGGATGAGATGGTCGGATGGCATCACCAGCTCAACGGACATGGGTTTGGGTGGACTTCGGGAGTTGGTGATGGACAGGGAGGCCTGGCGTGCTGCGGTTCATGGGGTTGCAAGGAGTCGGACACGACTGAGCGACTGAACTGAACTGAAAGAGCTTCTCATTCTATTTGTAAGTGGACTGTGCTCAGTTGCTTCAGCTGTGTACACCTCTTTGCCATCCCATGGACCCCTCCAAGGCTCTTCTGTGCCTGGGATTCTCCAGGCAAGAACACTGGAGTGGGTTGCCATGCCCTCTTCCAGGGAAGCGGACTATTAATAGATGTCAAATTATTCTAATACCTAGATTCCATTGAATATATTTAAAAATTATAAAAGTCAATATTTAGAATATAGTGGAAATTATATTTCCTGCAACTTTTAAACTAAACAGCTGTATTCTGTCAATATTTTTACTGATGAGGAGATACACTGGTATTAAAAAATGTCTGAAGTTGGAAGTATTTGACAGCTGCGCCAGTCTGTCTCTGATGGGCCGGGTAACAGTACAGCCCCCGAGAGAGGCCATAGGATGCAGGAAGGACTAACTGCACTGCACACAGTCACCCCTCATCACCAGACTATTATTTTCTGCCATTTTGTTCTGAGTCTTCTCTGCTATTTTCATCACTTACATGGTTGCTCCTATGGATTTCCCAAAAGACACATTTCTCTAAGTTACTAAGGTGACAATTCCCATGCATGTTGATTTGGCTTTATAAAAGGTTAATAAAATTTTCTCCAAGTTCAGAATTCCAGGAATGTCACTAAAGGACTACTAGAGTTCATAGAATACTAAGAGTTTAACTCATTTAAAATGTAAAAGAAAGATGGTACATTCAGCTCTTTTAAAGTGAGACTTCATAAAATAAATGGAACCTCATCTTACTCTTCAGTACACAGAGCTGGGCTGTTGTGAAGATTAAATGAATAAATGGCATCGGGCGGCTCATTGATACGGAATCTGCCTGCAAGTGCAGGAGACGAAAGTTCGAATCCTGGGCAAAGAAGATCCCCTGGAGGAGGGCATGGCAGCCCACTCCAGCATTCTCGCCTGGAGAATCCCATGGACAGAGGAGCCTGGTGGGTTTCAGTCCAAGGGGTCGCACAGAGTCAGACACGACTGAAGCGACTTAGCACACCTGCACACAGCACCTGCCAAACATGTCGAGCAGCTGCCTCCCTTTTCCTCGCAGAGGAAACCTCCCTGCGTGGTGTTAACACTCGAGCTATTACTCTCTTCTTTTTGGCGCAAGAGTCTCAAGCGCAGTAGGAATGGCCACCTCTAAGGGTCTGGATAGCCTCCTCTACATCGGCAGATTACATCCTTAACTCCATCTTACACGTTCACCTCATTTTCCTTTTTATCAAATTTACACCTTGAAATAAATGCAAAAATCAGGCTGTTTATTTTCCTTTTTTCCTTTCAAGGAATTTTAAGGTGTTTCCTAAGGTACGCATAACCAGGAATCACTCTTTTGGCTTTATAAAGGAAATGAAGGGGGGAAAAAAAAAAAAAACACTTTCAAAGTTTACAGAATTTAATACCGAGTAGTAAAAGCGCCGTGACTTACATTGGCACAGTGTAAGGCTAAAGCACAGAAGACAGCAAACATCTTGAAGTTGTTCTCGTCCGTCTTGGAGAAGGCGCTGCCGCTGAGCTTGTTGACCATCTGCACCACGCCGATGACGCTGCCCCGGCTGACGATCGGCATGCACAGAATGTTCCGGGTCGTGTAGCCCGTGTACAAGTCCACCTCCCTGCGCCCGGCGGGGCGAGACGGCAGCAGCAGACAGCACAGGCAGGAGAGAGGAAAGCGCCGTCACACACTCAGCCAGTCCCGCCCCTCCCGCAGTTAACGGCGACGGGACTGTTGGCGCCTAACAAAGTGGTTCTTAAGAAAACCTTTTTGAAAATATTCTAACCCAGTTCTGCTCTCAAGAGAGTTTTTCAGAATGGTCTCCAGGAGATGTTCAGCTTCTCATTCAGTTCTAAAGCATCCCACATCACAAAGTACAGGCAAACTGCGGACCTGGAGGAAAAGTCTGATACGTTTGGTAAAAGGACCTGTTTGTTTGCACTTGGCCAGGTTTATGAGAGCCATAAACTTGCTGAACAAACTTAGAGGGGACTTCTCACCGTAACAATTTGGAGCAGAGGTCAGCCGTCTAGACTGGATTCAAACCAGTGCCCTCCAGTTTTGTAAACAATATAAATTGGACACAACCACACCATTCCCTGATAGATTCCCACTGCCCTACAGCAGAGCTGTGACACAATGCTACGGCCGACAGAGCCAAATATACTTATTGTCTGCTCCTTCAAAGAAGAGATTTGCTGACTCCTGATTTAGGGGAAACAGTTTCAAAACAGTTTTTGGAAATAGGAGTCGTTCCATAGGAGCAACTGTACAACTAAAGGCGATGAGTTAGACAGTAACCTTCTCCGATCGGATTCTTTCACTTAGGGCAATGATCTTGAGATTCACCCGTGTTGCATGTACCAGCAGTTCAGCCCTTTTGTTTGCTGAGTATAATCTATGGTGTGTATACCTGTGTGCACGTTCAGTTGCTCAGCCATATCCAACTGTTTCTGACCTCATGGATTATAACCCTCCAGGCTCCTCTGTCCATGGGATTTCCCAGGCAAGAATACTGGAGTGGATACCCACTCACTTCTCCAGGGAATCTCTCCAACCCAAGAATCAAACCTTCGTCTCCTGCATTGGCAGGCAGGCTCTTTACCACTGGGCCACTGCAGAAGCTCATGGTATGGATACATCACATTTTATTTACCTCTTCACCAGTTAATGAACATTATTTGTTAATTGCCAGTTTGGGGCAATTATGAATAATGTGGCCCTCAAGATTTGTCTACAAATCTTGGTGTGGACAGCTGCCATTTTTCCTGGAGAGTTACCCAGGAGTGGAGCTGAACAAGGGCTATAATTGTGTGCTGAACTTTATAAGACACTGTGCATCTATTCTCCAAGGTGGTTGTCGAAACATACACTCCCACTGGCAAGGTATGAGCAACCATCTTTCTCCATATTCTTGCCAACGCTTGCTAGCATCAATTTAAAAAATTTCAGCCATTCAAGCTTGTATGTAGCAGGATTTCATAGTCAACTAAATTTACATTTTCCTTAGATCAAATATATTTCATCTGTTTAATGGCCATTCATTGATCTTATTTTGTGAAGCATCTGTTAAAATCTTGCGTCCTATTTATTAAATTGGGTTATCTTGGAAGTTTTCTTTAATATATATATATATATGCTAGATACAAATATTTTGCCAGATATATATTTTGCAAATTTTTCTCACAATCTGTTGCTTGCCTTTTCATGCTATTTACAAAGCTTTTATATAAGGATATAAAAGCATTTTCAATATTTAAGTACTAAAATGACAAGTTGGCTTTTTTTAAGGCAAAAATTGAGATTTTCAGCACACTCAATTTATTAAAAAAATGTGTTACCAGGATACAGCTCTGCTTATATAAAAGTTATGCATATGTGACATTAATCAAACACCTGAAAAACTTCCCATTGCTTATGCTATTTAACTACCCCTAAAGGAAACCCAGTTTTGAATGTGCAGAACACTGCTGTCAAAATACGTGAACAACATACCTTCAACAGTCAGGGCACCAGCCTTGAGACTTTCAATTTTGCAAGTTTTTTTTAATAAAATTACATAAATTGGTTTCTAGTTCTCCAAAGTAACTCAAAACAAACAAAAATTTATTAGCAACCCTAATATCCAATAAAGTTTGCAACTTGCTGAGTTCCTACTTTGTGTCATGTGAAGTTGCCAGGTCTTTTCTGAATATTTTCTCTAATTGTAAAATAAAAAAAACAACTACAAATAGGTATTATGTGCCCATTGTAAAGATGAGAAAACAACTGAGGCTGCGACAGATTACGTCCCTCACGTCAGGTCATTCTAAAGGTAACAAAGGACAGAACCAGGATTCCAAATAGGTACTTTTACCACTATGTGTTACAGCCTTTGAAGATACGGTTTGCTAAAGAATATGCTTAGGACAAAATGATCACATTATAATGAGAAACAAATTTATAAATTTAAACTCTTGCTTTTTAGTTTTCCTTAAATATTTTGAACTCCTGTAGCTGGAGACAGGAGCTTCCCAGGTGGTGCTAGGGGTAAAGAATCCATCTGCCAATGCAGGAGATGCCAATTTGATCCCTGCAATCGGGAAGTTCCCCTGGAGGAGTACATGGCAGCCCACTCCAGTATTCTTGTCTGGAGAATCCCATGGACAGAGGAGCCTGGCAGGCTACAGTCCATGGGGTCACAAAGTCGGACACGAGTGAAGTGACTGCACCCACGTATGCACAGCTGGAGACAATCAATGGTTTAAAATCCATCATTTCTTGTAGAGATCTGAAAACACTGACCACTGATAATCAGTTGGTTCAAAGGAAGTATAACAACACCAAAGAGGAATAAGCTGACTGAGCTGGGACGTGGAGAGCTGGGGCCCTGCCGCGGAGGCTTCAGCTGGGCTGGACAGGAGAGGAGGCTGTGCTGGAGGACAGGAGCCCGTCTCACCTGTTAAAGCGTGGGTCTGCGTAGGCATCTGGAATGTTCAGAACTTCCCCAGTTCTTGCTACTTGGCCAGCAATTCCCTTCTCGATTGAAAACCTGCACATACAGAAGACAGGAGCATGCAGATGTTGTAGAATAACTTGAGACACTTCACTGCCACCAAATACTGAATAAAAAAGACTTCTATTTTAAATGCTTGTATTATTATAAAATGTATAAAGGTAAAGCGGAAAAACACTGCATGGTAATCACTTGAAGACTTTATAAGACATAATTCATAATGTATTAAATTATGCTGAATCACAAACTGAAATTGAAAAATTAACTAGCTTTCTCCTGCACTAACCAATAATAATCCTTTAGAATTTCAAAATACCTTATAATTTACAAGATGCTTCAGCATGAGTTTTTTAAAATAGTTCTTCCTGTGAGCTGAGACCCATATGGGTTCAGTAACTTGCCAATATACTTAAAATATGAGTGGCACAACAAAAACAGGAATGCAGGTCAATATCAGTACACTTTCCACCACACATATAACCAAACCCACAGGTTATATGATCGTGAGATAGAGGACCTCAATTTTAAGGCCTCTGCAATGTAACTACTATACCAAAATAATACACTTTACAACTTCTGGTATCTTCACTTCTCTAATTCGTTAAATTTAAAAACAGCCAAAATACAGGCATTATCTGATTACACTTGGATATATTTTGATATCTAATATCAGTATTTTCTTTTATACATAAATATATTCTCATGTTTATAGTTTTCTCATTGCAATAGTATAATAATACACACTCTCATTCAAAACATAGTTAAGATATCTATAATCACAATTGCTGCATATTTCAGTAGCTGAAAATGAGCTTTCACAATATTACATTTTAACAGTATAGGAAATTATCATTCTTGACATAAAGCTCCACCCTATGGATTTCCCTAAGGAAAATTCAAAAGAGAATTGACACCAAAGAGAATTAACTTTTCTTAAAACACCAACAAGCGAACCCAGCATTGTACTACGTAAAATGCAAGGTTGTTTTTGCCCCGCTTTCTTGTGCTTTGAGCAACATGAACACAACAAATCAGATGGCCTTGAGCAGAGGACCAGAAACGGTTTCATGCTTTATCTTGATTTCCTTGGTCTGGGGGTAGCCCAGTGTGGTCTGCTATCTCCCACCAGTGGAAACGTAACTGAGGGGCGCGCCCTGACGTAAATGGCTGGCCCTGGCTGGTCAGCCCAGAGAGTTACAGCCAACCACACCCCGATCCCTGTTTTGGCTGCACTTGTAAGTGCAAGCTCCAAGTTAATGTCCTCAAAATGAGACTAATGCCGGCCCTGCGGAGGAGCTCTCAAACCTTCAGCAGGAGAAGTGACTTTACCTAAATGACTACATCCAGACAAATCTACTGAGCTCTAAGCAAACATATGAAAAAAAAATTTTTTTTTTTTAGACAGAAACCTAAATACTGCCTGCTTCCCTGGTGGCTCAGAGGTTAAAGCAGCTGCCTGCAATGCGGGAGACCTGGGTTCGATCCCTGGGCCGGGAAGATCCCCTGGAGAAGGAAAGGGCAACCCACTCCAGTATTCTTGCCTCGAGAATCCCGTGGACGGAGGAGCCTGGTGGGCTACAGTCCACGGGGTGGCAAAGAGTTGGATACGACTGAGTGACAACTTCAAAAATAGCGCCTGCAGTCAGAGTCTGCAGAGTCAGTGGCCTGCAGTCAGTGAGGATGGCACAGTATCATCCCAGGACCACAGGGGGGGAGGCACCCCACGGCGGGCGGCAGTGTGGGCACATCCAGGGCTCCTGTGTGCAGACAGACGGCCCAGGTGAAGAGCGAGCCCTACTGATAAGGGACAGCGTCTCACTTAGAACGTTGCAACTGCCACGGTACTTTAGAGTACCTTGTGGAAAAGTAGTTAAACAACATATAGATATAAAACAGAAGAAATGCGAACGTCTAAGAAAGACAGCGTCTGGGTGCTCTGCTTGACGCCTGCTAGTTCTGTGACGGTGCCGCATTGGTGCTCCGATGGTGGCAGGACTGAGCCGAGCCACCAGCCAAACGCCGTCCTGCTAACGTGAGTGACAACGGCAGCCACTGACAGACCCAAGAACTCTTTAGCTCCAAGCTGCATCACGAGAGTGCTCTGCGATCGCTTAAGCCAGCTGTTGGCTTGCAGGATAATGTGCTGAAGTTAGGAAATACACTGGGTCGGTTTTCCCTGCGGTCCGGATTTGCAGGCAGCTCTACAGGGTGCGAAGGGGGAGGGGACAAAATTGTCTGCGTACACCTGCTCCTAGACGCAGGGGGCCCTGCAGACTCCAGGTGGGGCGCACCTTTACCTACCTGGGAGCACTAGTAAGTTTTTCCAACATGATTTCCAAAAGGACCGCCTCCGGAAGACGGCGTTTCCAGGAGTGACGCTAAAGCTTCCTAGGCGCGGTTTCGTTGGCACTGCAATGTCATTCCCAGAAGCACTACCTTCAGGAGGCGGGTCCTGGTGGGAATGATATCACAGTGTGACAAGTGCGGTCAGCACACCTGCGAATAGGCACAGACAAGTGGGCGACAGAGCAGCTGCCCGGCTGCCGTCAGCAACGCCGCGCTCCTGCGCGCTGTACCTGATCTCCTTGGTCTTCTTGAAGATGGGCTTCCCTTCCTTTTCCTCTCCAATATCAAAAAGGTCTGAATATAACTCCTGGTTCTTATGGTCTACCTGGAAAAGGGCACAACGGTCGGCATTCACCAGGTTTTTTGCATATATCTACAGACAAACGAGAAAACGAGAGTCAGCCGGTGAGAGGTGCAGAGGCTACAGAAATAAACACGCACTGCGCTGTTCGAGACTGGAACAGGGTGGGAAATGAGCACCATGATTAGATAAATGCAGGCACACAAGGACGAAGCTATTCTACGTCCCTGGCCACGTGCGGCCACCAGCAGCTGCTCTGCATCTTCGCTGCGGTGCCGGGGCGGGAGCCGCACAGCACCCCCGGGGGGCTCACTCCCCGAGAACCTGGCATCTCGGCTCCTCTTCCGGAACCTCCCAGGCCTCCCTGGTGCCCTGGTCCAAGTCTCAGTCAGCTCCAAGGCCAGCTCCAAGGCCAGCATCTATTCCGACGGCGGGTGTTTATGAAACACCAGTTGTAAAAAATATGAACTATAACCTCTAATGAGACTCCAAGTGTTCATATTTACATGAGCTGCACTTTATTTATCACACTAACAATAATGAGCAACAATTAGCGGCTGTTTACTGTGTACCAGTTTTTCGGTATTTATGTGCACTGATTCACAACCCTCACAACAACATTTTGCACGTTAGAAGACCTGAGGCACAGAGACGTAACTTGTCTACTATCACACGGCTAGTAGATGGTGGATCTGGTATTTGAACTCACACGAGCTGCTTCCATGGCCTAAGTTATTGCAACAAGTACTCTTTACTCTTTCTGAATGGAAAACTGTGTATTAATATAGCCATTCATTTGTTCATCAATTCCCTCCAACACGTATTTCTCTAATGCCTAACATTTTTCACTGTCCCCAGTGGGCTGGGATTTATAGCTATGTCACAAAAGTTGTATTTATATATATATATTCAGAATTCTGGCAACTTGAGCCCTTTAGATGACAGACATGAGGTGCCTGCTCAGAGAAGAACCATCACAAAGTCTTTGCGAAAGGTTCCTAGGCCACCTTGTGGCCAGAGGGAAAATATACGATCTCATGTTTAAATACCGTAGAGATTTCATAGGAAGAAATCAGAGCGGTTTAGGACCTGTTCTTCCTCATCTTTTGCCTCTGCCTTCCCTCTGTTAGAAGTACTCACTCACCCAACGAACACTGGATGTGCCTTATGCACCGTGAACCAAGTACCCTGGGCATCGTGAGTGTCAACTCCCAGGTGACCTGTCTCCTCCACTGGCTGACTCATGGGTTCCAGGGCAGTAGAAACGGCTTCCTCTCCTCCACAGTATCCCAAATGCCCAGAACCAGGCTTAGAGAAAGGTCAGCTAACGTCCACAGGCCATGTAAACCCACCCCGCTGGCCTGTGCTTGTAAACAAAGTTTCACTGGGACGGAACCACGCTTTCTGAGTGGTTCTGCTACAACAACAGCGTTAATAACTGTAGGAGACCATGGCTTTACTATCCACGAAGCATTAAGCTTTACTGTTGGCCCTTCATAGTAAGTTTGCCAGCCCTCAGGTGAGAACACACCAGGTATCTCTAACACCTAACCGCTCTCAATAAACACTTGAGGAGGAGGAACAACATATCGGAAGGAAGGAAGTGGTGGGACTGCACTGTTAGCAAACTCAGGCGATCTTGAACTATTAAATAATAATAATGACCCTGAGCGGTTAAGTCATATACGGTGAAATCTGCCTCCTCAGTGGTCATGTCAGTTGCCTAATACTCTGGCACATATTTATGTCAATAGTTGTAAAAATCTGGGTGAAATGGACAATTTTCTAGAAAAAGAAAATGAATTTGGGAGAGAAATATCTGAATGAAATCAGAATAAACAGACAACTGAAATATGGTAAAAAAAAAATTATCCCCATAAAAGGCATCAGGCCCAAATAATTTCAAATACAAATTATTTAAGAATATTCACAAATAAAGTTTCATCTAATTTAAACTAGTGTAAGTTCAGACAGATGCCTGGATCAGGAAGATCCTCTGGAGAAGGAAATGGCAACCCACTCCAGTATTCTTGCCTGGGAAATCCCATGCACAGAGGAGCCTGGAGAGCTACAGTCCATGGGTTTGCAGAGTCAGACTTGACTAAGCAGCTAACACACAAACACAAGTTCAGACAGAACAAAACTTCTCCAGTTCATTTTACAACCCCTGCTATGTCACTGATACTGAAAATTGACAAAGATACTATAAAAAAAGAAAACCATAGACCAAGTTAACCTTGAAAAGAGAAGAAAAATTATAATAAAAATATCAACAAGTCAAACTTGAGAATAATACTTTTAAATTTTCGATATTATAAAATTACACTTTACTCACAACTTCCAGTATTGGAAAGTCTATTATTATAGCTCATAAGGCAATAAAAAAGAAGGGAAAAATCACATGACTTTCATCATGGCTGTTAAAAAATATATGTAACAAAATTATTTATGATAAAACTTTTGCAAAATAGAAAATATGTATGTATCCATATATATATATATATATATATATATCAGTATACACAGACATCCTAATAATATGTGAAAATTACAGTCTACATCATACAAAATGACAAAATATCAGAATCATCCTATTAAAGATAAGAACAAGACAAAGATATGTTATCGTAATTTCAATACACAGTTAGGTAAAAGACTGAAAAAGGAAATGGCACCCCACTCCCGTATTCTTGCCTGGAGAATTCCACGGACAGAAGAGCCTGGCAAACTACAGTCCATAGGGTCTCAAGAGTCGGATACAGCTTAGCGACTAAACTACTAGCAGTTCTAAAAGACAACAGTTCTAATGTTAGGTGATATGTTATTGAATATGTTGAAAAATCAAGAAAATCAACTGAAAACAATTATAAGTAGTAGGAAAAACTTCTGCTTTAAGATAAGTAACTCTAAATATACATTTATTTTTTTAATTCTCCCTGAATATTAAGCTTTCAGTTTGAAATGATACTCAGAGGCTGGAAAAGAATTAGTAAAGAAATCCTAGGCATATTTAACTTATATGCAGAGTACATCATGAGAAATGCTGGGCTGGAAGACGCACAACCTGGAATCAAGATATTTGGGAGAAATATCAATAACCTCAGAAATGCAGATGACACCACCCTTATGGCAGAAAGTGAAGAGGAACTAAAGAGCCTCTTGATGAAAGTGAAAGAGGAGAGTGAAAAATTTGGCTTAAAGCTCAACATTCAGAAAACTAAGATCATGGCATCTGGTCCCATCACTTCTTGGGAAATAGATGGGGAAACAGTGGAAACAGTGTTAGACTTTATTTTTGGGGGCTCCAAAATCACTGCAGATGGTGATTGCAGCCACGAACTTAAAGGACGCTTACTCCTTGGAAGGAAAGTTATGACCAACCTAGATAGCATATTGAAAAGCAGAGACATTACTTTGCCAACAAAGGTCCGTCTGGTCAAGGCTATGGTTTTTCCAGTGATCATGTAGGGATGTGAGAGTTGGACTGTGAAGAAAGCTGAGCACCGAAAAACTGATGCTTTTGAACTGTGGTGTTGGAGAAGGCTCTTCAGAGTCCCTTGGACTGCAAAGAGATCCAGCCAGTCCATCCTAAAGGAGATCAGTCCTGGGTGTTCGTTGGACGGACTGATATTGAAGCTGAAACTCCAAAACTTTGGCCACCTCATGCGAAGAGTTGACTCATTGGAAAAGACCCTGATGCTGGGAGGGATTGGGGGCAGGAGGAGAAGGGGACGGCAGAGGATGAGATGGCTAGATGGCATCACCGACTCAATGGACATGGGTTTGGGTGGACTCTGGGAGTTGCTGATGGACAGGGCGGCCTGGCGTGCTGTGGTTCATGGGGTTGCAAAGAGTCGGACACCACTGAGTGACTGAACTGAACTGAGGCATATTTTGGTAACAGTTATGAACTCCAAGCCTCAGAAAGTGAAAAGTGAAAGTCACTCAGTTGTATCCAATTCTTTGAGACCCCAAGGACTCTGCAGTCCATGGAATTCTCCAGCCCAGAATACTGGAGTGGGCAGCCTTTCCCTTCTCCAGGGGATCTTCCCAACCCAGGGATCGAACCCAGGTCTCCCGCATTGCAGGCAGATTCTTTACCAGCTGAGCCACAAGGTCATTATAAAAGCCAACCTGTCTCCTACACACCTCTCTTTCCTACATATAAACACAGGTTTACTTATAAGCAGAAATAATTCTTGACAGCAATAGAGGATTTCAAATTCAGTGGAAATGTATCTTAAGTTTCTGAAGAAAACATTTTAAACTTAAAATTCTTTACCTGATCAAACTAACATTCAGACATGAGGCAAAATAAAAGATATTGCAAAAGTACAAAGTACTCAGAAAATCACTCCTCTTGAACTGTTTTGGAAAAGAAGATGAGCTCAAGAAAAAATAAATAGATAAATTCAAGAAAGCATAGGACGACCTGGAGTGTAAGCAAAATTGATGAGCAAAGAAACTACTAAAGCTATAATTAAAATGTAAATTTCATTAGTAAGTGATATCTATGAAATTGCAGCTGTCATACATAAAAGTTAATTAAAAAGACTGAAAATATCCAGTTGTGTCCAAAAAAAAGTAAATAAGATTAGAAGGCCAAAGAGGAAGGAGCAGAAGTTTGCTGTTTTTATCGTCAGTGAAGTCTCCAGAGGACAAGGACCATACAGCCATGAGCTGCGAAGACACAGAACGATTATTCCTGAAGATGTAATTTGAGCCCCCAGGTCCAGCAATCATAGGATTCTGAACCGTCAAGTCCTTCCAGTGTGACACAAGCTAAGAATTCCCCCTTGATTCTCTCAGGCTAATGTGAGTTAGGCAGTGACATCTTTTGCCTTACACCGAAGAGTCCAGACTGACAAACAAGCTCAAGGCAAGTCTCATATGAGAGAGCGGGGAGCCAAAGAAAATATCCATTAACTGAATTACACATGAGGAAGGGAATTTAAGTACAGGCAAAAAAAGATAGCCATTAAGCAATCTTACTTATGTATGTAGATGAAAAAGTCAGAAAAATAATAGCAACCAATTCAGGAGTAAAGACTACAACTACATGAACAGTGAAAGTGAAGTCGCTCAGTCGTGTCTGACTCTTTGTGACTCCATGGACTGTAGCCTACCAGGCTCCTCTGTCCATGGGATTTCCCAGGCAAGAATACTGGAGTGGGCTGCCATTTCCTTCTCCAAGGGATCTTCCCGGCCCAGGGATCGAACCCGGGTCTGCCACATTGCAGACAGATGCTTTATTGTCTGAGCTACCAGGTAAACCCCAACTACATAGGGGTCGATTATCCTAGGAATGCCAGAGTCATTTAGCATTAAGCAATAAATTAATATAATTCCCTATCATTGATTAAAGGAAGAAAAATTACATAATTTTAATAATGACTTACAAAATTTGATAATGTCTGACACCCAATCTGGTATAAACTCAAAGACAGGGACAGAAGGAAACATTTTTAAGTTAATAGACAATATCTACTGGGGGACCTTCAACAATTATATAAAGCAAGGAAACACGAGAAGCATGCACATTAAAGAAACTATAATATATTCACTCTCCTTGGTCCATTCCACAGTATTCTTAGGTCCTAGCAAACACATAGAAACACATAGAAAAAGGACATAGTGTAAACACTGGGAAAGTAGAACCACTGCTCTCACTTATCACTATAAATGATCTTTCTTGAAAATCTGAGATTGTAAACTGAAAAAACAACTTACCAAATATGGGGGATCAAAGTTGCTACGTTCAACCAAGAGAGATTTTTTTTAACTGAAAATAAGACAATGCTATTGTACAAGAAGACTCGATATGCTAAACATATCAACTCTACTTAAGGTTTTATAAAATTCAAGGTAATTTCAATGCAAATCACATTTCATGACGAAGAGGGATGTATCATAGGAATGCTAGGTTCATATAACATCCAAAAACCACTCTGTATAATGCATCATAGATCAATAAGACAAAAATTTAAATAAACACATGGTCATCTTAATAAATGCAGAGAAAATAAATGAGGACAATATCCAACATCCAATCATGATTTAAAACACTAAAAAAACTAAGACTAGGAGGGGATGTCCTCAACCTGATAAAGACTACTCATGAAGAGTCCACAACTAATGCACACACTTAACTGTGAAGGACTGCAGGATGGACACAGGATATGCACACCCACCGTCCCCTCATTCAGAATTGCCCTGGGGGCCTGCTGCTGCTGCTGAGTTGCTTCAGTCGTGTCCGACTCTGTGCGACCCCAGAGACGGAAGCCCACCAGGCTCCCCCGTCCCTGGGATTCTCCAGGCGAGAACAGTGGAGTGGGTTGCCATTTCCTTCTCCAGTGCATGAGAGTGAAAAGTGAAAGGGAAGTTGCTCAGTCGTGTCCGACTGTTCGCGACCCCATGGACTGTAGCCTACCAGGCTCCTCCGTCCATGGGATTTTCCAGGCAAGAGTACTGGAGTGGGGTGCCATTGCCTTCTCCAGCCCTGGGGAACCTAGTCAGGACAATTATGCAACGGAGGGGAAAAAAAGGTATACAGACTAGGAGGGAGGGACTAAAGAATCCACTAGGAAACTACCAGAAATAATGAGTTCATCAAGACTGTAGGACAGAGGATCAAGATATAAAAAGCAAGTTTACTTCTGTAAATTTTCAATGAAACATCAGAAAATAAAATTAAGAACGCATTAATAACAGCATTAAATAGCATTAAAAGATAAAACATCTAGGAATAACTTTACGTGAAAGTGTTAGCTACTCAGTCATGTCTGATTCTTTGTGACCCCATGGACTGTAGCCCGATAGGCTACTCTCTACCTGGGATTCTCCAGGCAAGCATACAGGAGTGCGTAGCCACTCCCTTGTCCAGGGGATCTTCCCGACCTAGGGATTGAACCCAGGTCTCCTGCATAAGAGCATTAAAAGATAAAATATCTAGGAATAACTTTACCAAAATAAAGGCAATGCTTGTACTTTGAAAATTACAGAATAGTGTTGAACAAATTAAGAAAATTTAAATAAATGGAAAATGCCGATGTTGCTATATTGGAAGACTTCATATTATTAAGAAGGCAATATTCCCCAAATTGATCTACAGTCAACAAAATCTCTATCAGAAACCCATATGAACTATTGGTAGAAATTGACAAGCTGGTTTCTAAAATTCATATGGAATTGCAAGGGACTCAAAATAGCCCATAGAGAAATGAATATGAAGAACACATTTGGAGGATTCACACTTGCTGATTTCAAAACTTGCTATAAAGCAACAGTAATCAAGACAAGATGGTACGATCATTAAGCTGGACACATAGGTCAACTGAATAGAACTGAGACCATACAAAGAAAACAATACGTGCACGCTCAACCGATTCCAGGAAAACCAGGTTTAAAGGGGAAATAAGAGTCTTTTCAACAAATGCTGCTGGTAGTGACATGCAAAAGAATGAAATTGGTCCCTTACACCGTGAACAAAAATGAACTAACATAAGTGAGCACCCTAACTAAATGTAAAAGCTAATGCTACAAAGCTCTTAGAAGAAAAGATTGGAGTAAGTTTTCATGGCATCTGATTTGGTAATGGGCTCTTAGATATGACACTAGTATGCGCAACAGAAGAAGGTAAATTAGACTTCACGAAGATTAAAAACTTCAGTGCTTCACGCTATCAGGAAAGTGAAAAGATATTAATAAGACACAGATGGGGAAATATTTCCCAACTATGCATCAAATAAGGGAGTGGTATCTAAAATGCAAGAAGTCTTAGAACTCAACACTGAAAACTAAAGTAAAAAGCCGTCCATGGGGCTGAATCTTTCAATCACATGGATGGATTTCACCAGGGAAATGCTAATCAGAGTCACACTGAGATAGTACTTCACATCTACTACAATGGCAATAATCAAAAATTAGGATAATGACCAATGTTGGTGAGAGTGTGGAGAAATGGGAACCCATGTGCACTGCTGGTAGGAAGGTAAAATCGTGCTAAGTGCCACGGAAACAGTCTGACTGTTCCTCAAAAAGTTAAGCACAGAGTAATCACAGCACTTAGTAGTTCCACTCTTAACCTAAAACGACTGAAAACAGGGGTTAAAACAAACAAAAAAAATGTACCAAAATGTTCAAAACAGTACCATCTGCATTAGCCAAAATGTGGAAACAAATTCAAATGTCTACCAATTGATGAATGGATTAAAAAACTGTGGTATGCATATTCATACAACCAAATACTACTTGCCTACAGAAAGGAATGAAGTAATGAAATATACTATAACACGCATGAACTTTGAAAACATTATGCTAAGTGAAAGAAGCCAGACACAAAAGCCCCCATATGACATGATTCCTTTTATGTGGGACTTAGGTGAAATCCACAGAAGAGAAAGGAAATCAGTAGTTGCTGAGGGCTGGGGGTTGAGAGGATGGGGCACAAACAGGTGACAGCTAACACGCTAGGAAGTTTCTTTCTGATGTAACAAAAATGTTCTAACATTGACTGGCGATGGCTGCGGCTATCTGAGAATATGCTAAAGAGCGCTGAATTAAACACTCTAAATGGATTAACTGTATTCTACATGAACTGTATCTCAGTAAAACTGTTTTCTAATATAACATTAAGAATAGAAGAACTGGTCAATGGCATTTCTTGCACTCCTGGTACAAGTCAGTCCATATTATATATTTTTATGTCTTCTTAAATACTTTTCATTGTTTTATAAATTCCTTAAATGTTGTCATAACCAAAGAGGCTTTTTTCTTTTTACTGTGCAATCAGTTACTTTCTTTTTCTGTCCAAACAAAGATGACCCTTGAACACAGCCCACACAATAAAAAATCCACGTATAACCTCTATCACCCTCCACATATGTGGTCCCTCCGTATTCACAGTCCTGCATCTACAGACTCCACAGCTGCGGGTCGTGTCACACTGCAGCATTTACTACTGAAAAAGTCCGTGTGTCAGTGGGCCTGTTTAAACTTCTGCAGTTCAAGGGTCGACTGTAAAACCATCAGCGTAACTACTTACAGAGAGAACGTGCTGAAAGCAATGACCCCTACATTACCCTCAGGAAGTGTTCTGTTTCTACAAGACTCTGAGACGGCACACTCCATGCCTGACCTGCCATGACATCGAGAAACAGATCAGTGCACCCCATTAAACCTGGAAATTAAAAGAATCCTTGTTGCACAGGATTACTATGTCTTGAGAAAGACCAGGAAAATGGGAAGGAGAAAGAACACTTATCAAATACACAACAAGGTATGAATGGCCCCAAGCAAGCCTGCCTGGCACACACGGGTCCACATACACACCACCTCCACCACCGTGAGCCCCTCCCTCAGCGGACCCTCTCCCGAGCACTAGAGCAGCAACATTAGATGTGGGGAAAACCAAACTCTACTTCCTGGAGCCCTCAGCTCTAGCCTGTGAGTCTTCTGGAAGAGAGAAATGATTAAGACTAAAACTAAGTAGAATGAAACTCAGGGTTAGAAAGAATCCATCTGAAATCCCCAATAAAACCTACGTGCAAAAGGTATTCTGAAGAAAGAAAAAGAAATTAAATGATTTTTCAAGTTAGCTCTCCATTAAATAATAGAAAATTCTGTGGTATTTTTCAAAACATTATTCAAAACCCCTCCAAAATTAACGGAAGTGACAGATCAATCAAGGTGATGCCTCCAGATCACTTTTATCATATTTAAAACAGCACGTATGCCTTGTACATTAAAACGTTCCACCGTATATTAAGACACGTGGTAGGAGTGGTGTCAGCCACTCAGCCGTGTCCAACTCTTTGTGACCCTATGGACTGTAGCCCTCCAGGCCTCTCGATCCACGGGACCCTCCAGGCAACAAGACTGGAGTGGGCAGCCATTTCTTTCTCCAGGGCATCTTCCCAGCCCAGGGATGGAACCTGGGTCTTCTGCATTTCAGGCAGATTCCTTACCATCTGAGCACCAGGGGTCCCCTATTGGGACATGACTAAGGGTTAAACAAAATCATTTTTAAAGCAGAAGGCAACCTACCATTATGTGTTCAAGTAGAGAATCTATTGCAACTATGTTATCAAAATACGTTCTGAAAAAGAAGAAAGGTAAAATCTTTAAGTAATGTTATTAGAACACAGAACATATTAAACTTTGAATACATTTCCCAATTTTGTCTATATTTAAATAAAAATAAACAGAAAGGTATATATGTTGTTTGACTATTGTCCTATTGTGGGAACAACCAATAGCATTATTTTAAAGAGATAAATGGAAGTCTACCATTGGCTTTAGTATAAGCGTTCTAATTCCAGGGATCACCTTCAGTAATTACTTTATCAGCAAGTATTCAAGGCAGAGAAAAAGTTTGTAGCATTTAACTAAAACAATGAAGAAATAAAATTGGCACATCAAATTTAACATCTCATTAATAACTTTGATATAAAATAAAAATACTGAAATTTGCTAAATCTCATTAATAAGATAAAAATATAAATAATCACTGAAAGCCCTGAAAGCTAGAATGTAGTTTAACTGTATTAAAAAACAGCAGGGAAATTCATTTGAGGAGAAATATCAGAGTACAAGTAATGATAGGACCTGACAACTCCACCCAAGTAAATACAGATTCATCATTATGAACTGAAAGTAAATATTTGTGGGGCATACGGCACATACATTAAAATGTAGACCAGAGAAACAGATCAATCAGCAGGCACGTGTTGCAGGGAATATGTAGCAAATACTCTTCACATAGACTGTTTGCAAGGTACCACTCTCAGTGTGGGTTTGTGAGGATTAGCAGTGTATTCAGGGTTAAGGTAACTTCTAGCAGTAAACAATGCCTTTTTCAAGAAGAGAAACCATCTGACTTGAAGCTGTTAATATGCTCAGTTGCAACATCCACTGAGGAATATCCTGCAAGGAACATGGTGAAGAAAACAGGCTTCCCACTAGGGAAGAGATTTAACGTGTCACATGAGGGTCTTAACCGGGCTTTGGGAGGCTGGCAAAGTGTCCCGATGGGCTGGCGAGAGGCCGAGCACGGCTCCCCTTGCCAGGCGTGTCTGAAGCAGTCACATCTGGTGTCCAGACACCCCGTTTCCTTCTGTCTCAGAGAAGATACTGATCGTTGGCCGAGGGGATCAGAAGAGCACGCCCTCTGACCCAAACTTCCCTAATTTAGTATTTCAAAAACACAAAGACGCAACTTCAGAATCTCGAGTGTGGGGACCCCAGGACTTGGTGATGAGTAAGCGGGGGACACGTCAGCGGGAACAGCGTCAGAGCTGCTGCCTCGTGCTCCTGGAGTTAATAACCGGTCGTGGGGCGGGTCCCTGAAGCTATCACAGCCTGGGGCGTTCTCAGATCTCAGCTGCTGAGCAGACCGTCACAGAGATATTGATACCCGACCTTCCCTGTAGCAAGCAAACCTGGTATGGATCTGACATTTAATAAACATCTATACTTGCTTCCACTGCCAGCCTAAGAGAGTTTGCCTAGGTTAAACTCCGGGGAAATGCAGCATCTTCTTGAGAATGGCATCTGAGCTGCTACATGTGGGAAAATTGAAATAGTGATGTTAATAGTATGTTTTAATTTACTGACGTCCACAGAAAAGGCCAGAGAGGACTTCGGGAAAATGATAAACTACAACATTTCCCCTCCTGCTACTGCTGCCAATTCTCTCCTACGGAAACAGAAACACTGAGGGCATCTCTCTGTATAGTCTCTAATACCTTCTAGTGAGTCATTTACAAATATTGCAAATTAAGATGATCACGTGTACATATTTGATCCTTCATTTGTGAACTGAATGTGGATGAGAATGAAATTCTCTAAGCCCAAACCTGATGGACCACACTTACCAGATCACGTGCCGGATAAAGACACATCTTCTACTGACTGCAGTGGACAGTGGTCTGTCACGACCAAGACCGGTGCCTGACCTAAACTGTTGGCCAGTTAGCGCTACCACATCCCTAGAAATGAACACTTACTTTGATACGTCGAGTAGAAAGTCATTCAGTTCAGTCTGTTTGGCAAGACCTCTGCATACCTGCCATACAAAACAGTGGCTATTAATTTTGAGGGATTTTTGTTTATTTTAGGAATGAAAATTGCAGAATATTATTTACCTTATTATTTAAAAAGGCATAACACAATAACTACTTCAAAGTTTATAAAAACTGTACTTGAGCATTTATCCCACCTATGTTCAGTACTGTCAGATCCAGGAAGTCCTTGCTTCTCATATCATTATCTTAATATATATATATATATATGTTTTATATATTTTATTTGTTATGTATATATATATATATATACATAATGTAATACATAAAGTAATGTCTCTGTGCTATATATATATATATATATATATATGTTTTATATATTTTATTTGTCATATATATATATATATATATATATATATATCACAGAGACATTACTTTGCCAACAAAGGTCCATCTAGTCAAAGCTATGGCCTTCCCAGTAGTCATGTATGGATGTGAGAGTTGGACTATAAAGAATTGATGCTTTTGAACTATGATGTTGGAGAAGACTCTTGAGAGCCCCTTGGACTGCAAGGAGATCCAACCAGTCCATCCTAAAGGAGATCAGTCCTGGGTGTTCATTGGAAAGACTGATGTTGAAGCTGAAACTCCAATACTTTGGCCGCCTGAGTCAAAGAACTGACTCGGAAAAGACCAGGATGCTGGGAAGGATTGAAGGTGGGAGGAGAAGGGGACAAAAGAGGATGAGATGATTGGATGGCATCACCGACTCAATGGACATGAGTTTGGGTGAACTCCGGGAGTTGGTGATGGACAGGGAGGCCTGGCGTGCTACAGTCCATGGGGTCTCAAAGGGTCGGACACGACTGAGTGACTGAACTGATGCACACACACACACACACACACACACATTTTCTCCCTATCAGACGGTTCCCCACCAATCTGAGTTTGCTGAAATGGACTTAAACAAAACAAGAAACAGTGGAAGATAACAAAACAGAATTCTATTGCTGCCATGTTCCTGAACTTAAGAGTCTAGTTATCATGGAAACTCTATGCAGTTTGTGATCTTTTAAATTAGATCTCATTTCCAAGAGAATCAAGGAACTTAAATTTAAGCTTAATGTTTTCATATACCACTAAGTTTAGTGGATGTTTTAATTTAGGAAATGGATCATAAAAATATCAACGTTACTGCCAGTAGGATATCATTGCTGGGCTTTCAGTGGAAAACAAAAACCGTGATATGGAATGCAAATAATTTAACATCCTATTTAAAAATACAAAAGAATTAGTTGGAAGACATTTAAGGCAGAGAGTAAGTAAATATAAGTGACCAGATCAGACATTTTAGAAATAGGAAAACATTTAATATCCACAAAGAAAGCCCTGGGTGACTTGCTAGCCCCCACTCTGTCTCCTGGTGATGTGCTCCAAACGTCCCTTCTCTCAGGAAGCCCTGTGAAAACACTCCAAGGACGCACCTGCACCTGATGTATTGCTACTGAAGCCCAGGCAAGATTTGCTGTTGCAACCTGAAAAAAAAAAAAAGAAATAGTATGAAGCGAGTTTTCATTAGCCACATGCAGACATCCCAACAAAAGCCACTAGCTTAAGTTTTGTGAGGTCATCACATCTTTGAATGTTCTGAAAAACCAAACTGTCAAATACATACAAAATTTCCCTTTTCTATTTCCCACTTCTTTATGGTTGAGTGTAATGTTCTCTTGTTGCTCTTAATTTGGGATAAAAAGGAAGATACATTGATTCAGAGCCCTGTCATCCAATCAATTTATCATAAAATAATTATTCTTCGCATCAACAAAATCACTATTAAAAAGGCTTCTAGTGACCATTTTTTCCCTTCTTTTTAATTTAATTTATTTTAATTGGAGGATAATTACAGTTTTGTGATGGCTTCTGCCAGACCGAGACATGAATCAGCCACAGGAGTACACGTGTACATCCTGCACCCCACCCCCCACCTGCCTCTCCACCCCAGCCCTCTGGGTTGTCCCAGAGCACCTCTGGGTGCTCAGCCTCCTGCACTGAACTTGCCCTGGTCACCTGCTTCACACACAGTAAGGTACCTGTCTGAATGCCATTCTCTCAAGTCATCCCCCTCGCCTCCTCCCACTGAGCCCGGAAGTCTGTTCTCTACATCTGTGTCTCCCGCACTGCCCGGCATGCTGGCTCGACGTGACCCATCTTTCTAAACTCCATAGACATGTGTCACCACACAGTACCTGTCTCGCTCTTCCTGGCTGACTTCACTCTGTAAAACAAGCTCCAGGTTCATCCACCTCAGGACTGACTCGAATGAGCTCCTTGTCACCACTTTAAAAATGAGGGCATGTTCCCCAAACTTTGCTGACAAGTGCTTAAACTGCTAGCTATCCTTTTTTTTTTTTTCCTGCTCATCTAACGAGTATTCCTGGGTGCCTGCTGGGGCCCAGCGCTATTCTCAGAGAGCAGATGCCCACTCGCGCCTGTGTGCAGGGCCCAGGGAAGATGCCATCCTGGGTGGGTGACATCAGAGTGCCCTCCCGGAGGAGACGGCCAGGGGGTGGGGGGGGGGAAACAGAGAAGTCTGAGCAGAGGGGGAACCGAGGTGTGGGATCTGCCGGAGAGGAGCCAAGGGGCTGGAGCGGCGGACGGTCATCTGGGTGAGTGGACAGGGCGCCGGCCGCCCCGGGCCTAGAGGAGCGCTGTGAGTGACAGAGAGGTCGTGGCAGTCTTCGGTTTTAGCGTCACTGAGCCATTCCCATTCGAGGGACAGTGAACAGACGTTGGTGGTTGCTAGGCTGTGTCCGACTCTTTGCAACCCGATGGAGCTGTAGCCCACCAGGCTCCTCTGTCCATGGGATTTCCCAGCCAAGAGCACTGGAGTGGGCTGCCATTTCCTTCTCCAGAGGATTTTCCCCATCCAGGGATCGAACCCACATATCCTGCCCTGGCAGGCACGTTCTTTACCCCTGAGCCGCTAGGGATGTCTCCCAAATGTTTCTAACACTGGAGCATTGATTCAGGACATGTTCTGGGAAGAGGAATTCTCCAAGGGGACGCAAAGTCAACCAGAATGCGAAAACCCTCCAAAACCACATGACGGCTTAATTTGATTAACAACATGGTATTTTACATTTATGGTCCAAATGGATCCTGACTGCAATAAATTACTATATTTCTACACCACTATCACTGCAAAATGGAAAAAAAAAATTTAAATCATTAGTACTGATATAAAAATATTTTTAAACAAGTTCCAGTTTTAAATATTCACTCATTAGGTATCCATTCATGAACTGAGCACTACTGACAAGCACCGCCGGTGAACCGGGCACAGCTAAGACCCCCCAGGCAGCACCCAGGCTCACCTCCTGGTGGCTCAGACGGAAGGCTTCTTTGCCCCAGTGCCGGTAGAGCTCCAGAATGCCAATCAAGTCCCCAATCGCGGTGACGATGGGCAAGCACAGAACAGACTGGATTCGCGTCCCTGATTCCAGCCCAGTACCTCTTGGAAACCGTTCATCCTACAAAAGTAGGAGGGGAAATGATATAAGTTCTTCAAAAGAAATGGAATCATTAATTTATGATTCTATCAGAAATTCCCTAAAGCTTGTAAGCCATAATCAGCCATCCTTTTCAAAGGAAAGCCCAACGATGATGGTCACTGTGGACCTTGTTTAAGAAAATGTGAACAACACGGGCCGTGCCTATGCTGGGCTCAGTCATTCAGTCCTGTCTGACTCTCTGCGATCCCTCGGACGGTAGCCCACCAGGCTCCTCTGTCCATGAATTTCCCAGATGAGAATACTGGCGTGGGTTTCCATTTCCTCCTCCAAGGGATCTTCCCAGCCCAGGGATCAAACCTTCGTCTCCTCTGACTCTAGCATTGCAGGTGTTTAAGATAACTTTAGCAACATGGGACTTAAACTCAGATGGTGCTTAATGTTTCTTTATCATTATACAGGAGAATTCAGTTAATGAATATGCACAGCTTCATGCAATAATAAAAGTAATTATGATGGCTTCCCAGGTGGCTCAAGTGGTGAGGCATCCACTGGCTGATGCTGGAGCCACAGGAGACAAGGGTTCGATCTCTGAGTCCAAAAGACCCCTGGAGGTGGAGATGGCAACCCACTCCAGGATTCTTGCCTGGGAAATCCATGGACAGAGAAGCCTGGCGGGCTACAGTCCATGGGGTTGCGAAGAGTCGGACATGACTGAGCACAAAAGCAGCTGTAAGCAACACTTCTTTATTCTTCACCTTCTAGTGTTAAAATTAAGAGCTTTAGAGGCATAAAGTCACACGTGAAGATTATTCCAAGTGCCACAGGAAATTATATTTATATATTTTTTTCTCTTATTTTTAAGGTCAGAATAACACAAAAACACAGGTTAATGAGAGTCACTGTAAGAGAACCCCAAAGACCCGTATTAGGTACTCAAATCAACCAATAATCACCCATTACCTATCATAAGAAATGAAACTGGTTCTTCTACTTCATTTGCTAACTTAGCAAAACCAGTCAAAGGAATACAAGAAAATTGAATGAATTAATATCAAAACATAGATTCTATTTACTCACTTTCTGCAGTCTATGGGAAGCTTTTCATGAATCAAGACTAGCACAGATCTATCCTTTGTAATTGACAGATCTTTGGAAAGCTTGTACATACACACAACACGACATTTTAAGTGATAATTTATACCATATCTACTTTTAACATTTACTTGCTAAAAATGAGATAGACTCGGTGTACAGCGTCACGGGGGTCTGAGGCACACAGCGAGCTGATCTGCTACGTTTGGACACGGCACTAGAGTCGCCAGCGCCACTGGGCCCTCCACCAGCAGTGGCATTATCTTTTCTTTTCCGTGGTGAGAATGATGAAGACCTAGTCTCTTAGAAAGTTTGACAATTATAATATTCTTGTCTGTGTAATTATACTGCGAAATATGTATTTTAAGCACTCTTTTTTTTCTTTTTGATAACTTTTTTCTTTTTGATAACAGTAACTAGCAATATGATTTGTTCAAGGTCACACAGATAATTAGTGGCAAAAATAAAATGAAAATCTAGATTTTGCGGCTCCAGTTTAGCACTTTTTCAGAGCAAATTCCTGACACCTATGCCCTTGTTTGTATGTCTGTCAGTTTCAAAGTCTGAGCTCACGCAGTGACATTTCATCACGATGCACATATCCTGAAGGAGACTGGTCCCAGAGCCCCATCTGGTCCTGTTCTCTGTACTCCTGGCCGTGGTCAGGCTACACTGAGTCTGGCCCACTATGTGATTTGGTTGGCTAAACTGAGGGTCATGAATCTGATGCAAGCAGAGGCTTGAAAACTCACCTGCATGTGTCCACTTCTCTCTGACCCCTGCCACCACCATAAGATGCCAGGCTAGACTCAGTGGAGGGGGTGGGGACACAAACAGAGAACAAAGGCCATGTAAGTCTGGCCAGCTCCCAAGGGCTGCCCAGACAGCCTCAGACGCGTGAGAAAGCTCGGATCAGCAGAACGGCCAATCCAGAGACAGTGAGTGGTTGTTGCAGAACACCACTAAAATCTGGGGCAGTCAGTCACCTAGCTAATTTGTTCAAATCTATCCTGCTGGGATACGAAACAGCAAACAGTAATCATTCGGCTTATGTGTATATAAGCATACAGGCAAATGTTGAAAGAAGAACTACTCAAACCTAGCTCTTAGGAGGTTATCAGATATATTTCTTGGAGTACAAAGAATTCACTTACATGCAAATGCATTTATTGATTGGTATTTGGCTTTTATGCTGCTACAACATGGCTTAAGTTATAACATCAAGCATATATGTTGTCTTTCTTAATTAAATACCTCGGGTTACAAATGTCACAAAGGGTGAAAAGCCACTCACCCCGAGGATGTCTTCCACCAGCAACGTTTTTCTGGACTTGGCCACGTAGGCGGAGGTGGTGGTGCCCTGGGCGATGGGACCTGCGGGGATGAGCTTGGGTTTTCCTTCCTTGATTCCAGGCGGGATAAACACACAAAGGCTCTGCGAAGAGGAACAGAACATGATCTAGAAACTGTCCTGCGCTTTTTGGCATGGGACACAAAGGCTCCTAGACATTACTTAACGATCACAAGAAATCTGGGAGCCAAGGGAAAGGGGAGACCCAAAACGAGGGATGTGCTTTGTGATGAAGCATCTGAGGTGGGATTCCCATGAACACGAGACACACGCTAGACGCAGGACTCGCATGAATGTCCATGCGTGGGAAAAACTCTCAACAGCAGCCTCCAATTTTTATCCACAGAAAATACTAACATGAAGACAGAAACATAAGCTGTCCTTGGGCTCTAGAAACTACAGATCAAGCAGACAGGACGAGCCCCACATCCTGCAGATGAGGCACATGGATCTGTAACTACAAAGTTGATGTGAGCTGGCTGTACTTTCTCATGTTCATTAAAAATCTTTCTCAGAATGTTACTTCTTCTTCTTTTTTTTTTTTTTTAATAATCAGCCACTCCATTCCTGAAACTGGCCTGCCCATAATATTACAGATTTAGAATACTCTTGGTAAAATCTTTGCTCTTCTCTGCCCATACACACCAAAAATAAATAAGTAAATAAATAACTGGACAAGCCTGGGTGTATCTCTTCCCCTCAAAAGTTGAGGCGGGTGGAGAACATTTGAAAGTATCTTAAATTTATTATTTTAAACACGATCAATCATTTTGACTAAACCCAACCACATTTTAAAATAAATGTCTACTAAACAAGAATTGCTAATCAAATCATCTAGGCAGGGGGAGCAATATTTTGACAACTGCACGGTGATTATCTACTCGATTTAAAAAATATTAAAGTTCTGGTAAATTTAAAAAATATTAAAGTTCTGGCAAATTCTCCCAATACTTTACTTTTATCTTAAATGGGACTGCTGTAACTTAAGGATGATGGCCTTTTGAACTAGTAAGTGTTAGGCAATCCTCTGATGTGTTGCTTTTCAGATAATATGATTTTCCAGCTTTGGAATGTCAAAGACGCAGAAGACGAGGGTTTAGTCCCCGGATTGGGAAGATCCCCTGGAGGAGGAAATGGCAGCCCACTCCAGTATTCTTACCTGGGAAATCCCCCGGACAGTGGAGCATGGCGGGCTAAGTCCACAGAGTCACAAAAGAGTCAAACACGACTAAGCCCGCGTGCAAGCACACACACACACACACACACAACGTCAAAGAACTCTTTCTTCCAATAAAATCTTACAAGGGATTGAGCCCTATAAACCTGAGCTGCTTCAATCACTGGGAGGAGAGAGGAGGAAAACAGAGCCTTGGCTCATCCCATGTGCTTTAAGTCACCATTATCTAAAGATTACAAGTTCAAAATAGCTTTATTCATTAGTATATCTACATTAGCTAGGATTGGGTGTAAGCAGTCATTTGCTCTTAAGTACAATGTCTGTGAAAAACAGTTTTAAATTGCTTCTTTTAAAAAGTATTAAGCTTAAAATGTTTAAATACAAGTTACACACTTTAAAAAGATTTTTAAAAATTTAACTACATATGTGATGATAATTGACAATTGGACCATATGCATTTTTAAAGTGGGTAGAAATCAGTCACTGTTTTTACAATAGTTACTATAATCTATTATGCACCAACACACATGTGACATGGAAATAAGAATTTCATTAGATTTAGTATCTATCTTGCAAAATATCATTCAATGCGTTACCCTTTCTTAAGATTGACAGGAGAGTAGCAAAATGATCCAAGAACAGGAAGAGAAATGACTATAATAAAAATATAAAAAATACAGCATATGTAGGCTGAATAAAAGTCAGAATTGACAATGATTTTTTTCAAACTGAGAAAGTTAATTACAAGGATGCTGAGTAATGTTTCTCTTCTCAAAGTCAGAGCTGCAGGAAATGAACTTAAATTGACCCGAGTCATTTAGATAACTTTTAAAGAAGTTCCCATGACACCAACAGAAAATAAATGCTAAAGCAAGCTCCCAACAGAAGCTCTGGATATTTTTTAATGGTTGTTGACTCTATGTGTCTGTTGTTTGAAGATATACCACAGACACTTCTTTCAGCTGACTTCTATAAGACCATTAAGGCTGAATTTAATAATATCTTCAAGTTATGTTTAGCTTCATAATCCAGTAATGACGAAATAGCTTATATGGTCCTGTATTAGATCATTTATTTAATATAAACATTTATTGCCTCTATGTAGACTTTCTAGACCATGCACAAGAAACAGGCAAGCAAATAACGCACCGTGGGAATACGGCAAGCTACTTTGCATACCGCTGCTGCTGCTGCTAAGTCACTTCAGTCGTGGCCGACTCTTTGCGACCCCATCCCTGGGATTCTCCAGGCAAGAACACTGGAGTGGGTTGCCATTTCCTTCTCCAATGCATGAAAGTGAAAAGTGAAAGTGAAGTCGCTCAGTTGTGTCCGACTCTTCGAGACCCCGTGGACTGCAGCCCACCAGGCTCCTCCGTCCATGGGATTTTCCAGGCAAGAGTACTGGAGTGGGTGCCACTGCCCTCTCCACGTACTAGACTTGCTGAAAACAAATGATTTAGAAATCCTTCAATTACCTGACAATGTGGAAAACTTCTCGTGGAAAATAATTATCAAAATTAAATTACTCTTTACCGTGGGGACTTTGTACTTGTTTTACTAATTTGATTATGATTTTTGTGCACATTTATCAAATAGAAATGCTTACAGATGACAACTGAGGGCAAGTGCTAACAAAAAGTGAGTTGTCCCGTGAAGGCCGAAGGTTCCTGTCGCATGAAGGGCAAGTGAGGGCTGACCTAGTCAGACACTTGCTTTGACACTTTCACAGCTTCAGAGTCTCTCCTCTGTACTAGAAGTTTCCTTCTCTTTTTGGGTGGCATTTTTTTAACTCCATACGGTTCCCCTGTGTAACAGCTCCCTTCCTGGCATCATTCCTGATTAAATCATCATTTTCGGATTCATCTGGAGTGTGTGTTTGGTAACGGCATGTTGTACGTGATCTCTGAGGTTGATCAGGCTAGCGGGCAGTTATTACTGCAAACAGAAAATGTCAAAAACAAACCTGCAAGCTAGAGGCTGAATATTACAGGTATTCAGGAATAGAGAAAAGTTTGTTAAATCTACCTTAACTGACTCCACAGAAATAATCAAAAAGATAGTTATGGGTTGAAGAGCCTTCTTTTTCCTACTGGCTGAACCGCCACTTTCATCACATAAATCCTCAAGTACATTTGGGTCTGGTTCTGAACTCTCAATTCTGTACCACTTGGTTTATTTTTCTAGCACACTGTTTTAATTACTGTAATTTATAGTACATGCTGTGATCTGGTAAGCCAAGTCTTGCTTTGGTTGTTCATGTTGCAAAATAATCATAATTTATAAGGCACATTTTGCATTTTTTATTGATGAAGGTCCTGCACTAATGCATTAACAACTGATGGGTGGAAAAAAATTTTTATAAAGAAATGGAAAAATGAAGCAAAGACTTTATTTTTCAAAATCAATTGTTATGAGTTTTTTAAAGATGTATTTTTAAATAGCTTTAATACAATACTTAAAGTTTACTTTCAAGTTAAAGTCATTACAAAATGTTGGCTATATTTTCCATATTGTAATAAAACACATCCTTGGAAGCCTATCTTACACCCTAAGGTTTGTACCTCCCACGCCCCCATGTCAGTTCTTAAAAATTTTGACATAATTTGCCTGGGAAGTTCAAATTAATAAGATGAAAAAAGATTATACTCATTATTTATTTTCACAGGAAGATGAATGATAACTTTCATCAAATATTACTGCATAACATATTAAATATATTAAGGCAATTATCCATACATTCATAATCGATAACATCCCGTGTTGAGTCTCTAAAATTAATTTCTGCTTTAATGTTGTATAAATCTATAAAAACTTTTATTAGCACAAATTTTTTAGAGGCTAGAGATGAAAAACTGCATGAAAATAAAAAACAAAGAAAAGGTTCAAAGCTTCGAATCTCAGCAACCCTACCCTTTCAAGAAGAGCTTCATGCATCAGGGTGTGCACCTGGCCCCCAACCTGCTGGTCACTGCAGCTGACAGCTCTGCCAGGGGCCTGGACGAGGCCCTTCACCTCCCAACACCAGCCAGGAGACTGGCCACAGGGTTGGAAATCAGTCCTGATGCCAGGCAGTGGCAGGGCATAAGCTAGTTTTTTCATTATTTCAAAGAAACTCATGATGAGCTATTCAATATTTTTGTGGTAACAGTACATTTCCAAAAATATTTCTAAAGTTAAGCCATTTAATCTTAACAGCCATTTAATCGTAACAGGAGATTGGTAACAGTAGTCATAATGACTAAGTTGACTCAATGATAAAATAAAAAAGCACTCAAATTATTTTAAAAAATTAAATTTTTAGAAGTAGGTTCAGTGGAGAAAGAACCATACACTAGACTACTGCACATTATTAAAAAACAGGTTGGGAAACTGATTCATTGATATCAACTAAAGAGATGTCTGCTTTACGTGGCAAACATCTGCTCTCATCTTTACCATACACAATTCAAAGTTCAGTGTATTCACGGAAAGTTCACTTTTACGTTAAGGCTTCAACTCACAACAGGTGAAGTTTGGAAACACTTTGGCTTACCATCAAGTTATTTTTCTTGGAGACACTAGATGGCGCTGGAGAGTAAGAGAATTTCGCTCCGTGCAGAGGGCAGGAGCTACTAGCCCCAACTTGCCTGGAACGTGAGCCAGATCCCTAACTTTGTTTGCATAATTCTTACTAAAGAGGGATGGGATGGAGAGGGAGGCGGGAGGGGGGATCAGGATGGGGAACACATGTAAATCCATGGCTGATTTATGTCAATGTATGGCAAAAACCACTACACTACTGTAAAGTAATTAGCCTCCAACTAATAAAAATAAATGGAAAAAAAAAAATAAAGTTCACTGTGCATTGACCAAGTCACACTGCTACTCTAAACTAATCCATGAAAAGTTATCTATGAACTTACGTTATGAATTATAAAGTTTGACAAATAATTAGAGATCACAAATTTTTTCAGCTTTCACAAACTACTCTTATAGATAATATTTTAAAAACCTATATTAGAACATGTTACATAGTAACTGAAGTATGTGACTAGGTATTAAGCAAAAAATCTTAATCGTGGAAAAATCAGTTTTGCCCAACAAGTATTTCAAGAGCACCCTGTATATGCTATGCGCCGGACACTGGCATTGGTCAGAACACAAAAAAGCTTCTTTTTCTAGCTTTCTCCCAGACTGCTTCCTCCTTCCTTTTCCCTTCTTATCTACTAAGGGAGAGGTCTCCTAAGCTCTGTTCCAACAGAGCTCACCATCCAAGCTCATTTCAACACTACCAACCCCAGAACCCACCAGCCAATCAGAGGTGGGGTCCCAGAGCACACTGCTTCCTCTCTGTTCCCATGTCATCACGCAGCATAATGAGCTGTGGATTTCTTCATTTCTCCTACTGACTGTACATTCTCTGGGGACAGGGATGACTTTTATTTATTTGTAGGCTCAGTAAATTCAACACAGCTTTTGGTATATGGCTGGCGTCTAAAATGGCTTGTTAAATGGCATGCGTGACCTAATACTTAACCAATGGAGGTCAAACTAAGATTTAGAAGGTTTGAGAATATTGTCAAAATCCCAAAGTAGTGAATTGGAACTCACACAATCCAACTCAAGAATCAAAACTCTTTGGAAAACTGAACAACTAACTGGGGAGCTTTCCTTCTCTTCCCAAGCTCTGGAACAGTGTGGTCAGCCAGGCATTCCCTCTCCGGAGGGCTGTCTCCAGTTGAGCGTGAGCTCTGGTGCATCACCCACCGTGTCCCAGAGCGAAGGACGGCCTGAGCAACGCTGGTGCTCAAAACAACCGCCAGTGTCCTACTGGCTTAAAAAAAAACCCAGCATCATTAAAACACTGAGTTCAATTCCTTCCACTTACTGGTCTATTGCTTTTCTATCATCATTTGGATCAAATGGAACAATTTATGTTTTCCTCAAAAACTGTCCATTTTACCTACATTTACACATTTGTAAGTATGCTCTCGTAATTTGCTATTTTCCACTCTATTGTTTTATTGTCTCTTAAATTAGCTTTGAAATGAGTTCAATAATCACATTTAATGTTTTATTTTTAGTGTTTTCATACCATTTAAGTTGTTTTCTACCATCTTCTACACTTTCTGTGTTTTAATTTTTTATCTCTCTGGTAATATGAATGTTGGTTTTAAATTCTACCAGTATAACTTTTGGTGTATTTAAATATTATTTAAGCTATATTTTTCAATGCATCAGTTTCAAAAATTAAATTATTTCTACTGATTCTCAATGGTGAAAAAAGAAATCAATACTCTTATAAGAATGTTTTAGTCCATGCCATGTCTGTCTTAATCCTTGTACTAATATTTATTGATATCAAGACTAAAACTTTTTTTGCAGTCTATTTGGGTTGCATTATTATAATTTTGCCACTAAAGAATATACATTTTGTTTTGAAAGTGAGTCACTAAGAAATACTTTCTAACTATGATTCAAAATCCAGAGCCAACTTTTAAAAACATTGATAAACATCTATAATATGTTGTCTTTCATGTACAAAGGAAGGAATACAAGAAAATATACATGTATCTCCTCATCTGTGCAAAATGTTTTACTTTATTTCATACAGTTAGTTTACATTTTAGAAGTATGTCAACATCTGTTGCAAGCAATATGGCAGATTAGATAATTTGACACTCCTGAAAAAAACATTGTAAAATTGTTTAAAGGCTGGATAAAGAACATTTCACAAATATTTTATAAGGCATTTCTGGGCTGAGAAGATTGGAAGGATCCAAAGAAATCTAAAAGGGAGTAGACAAAGGGACTCTGGGAGGTGAGCAAATTCCAATTTTCTTTTTTTTCTTGAGAGCATCAACTAAAGCCTAGATACAGGGTTGACCCTTGAAGAACATGGGTTTGATCTGTGTGGATCCACTTACATGCGGATCTCGTTCAACAAATGCCACAGTAGCACTACACCCACGACCGACTGAATGTGCAGATGTGGACTTGTGGATTCTGAGGGCCGGCAGCAAAGTGGCACGTGGGCTTGTTCGAGGGTCATCTGCACCGACCTCAGCAGAGTCGTATGGCTAACATGGGACCAGAGGTAAAGCCTGAGACCTCACCACCGGGAAGTCCGATAGGAGACCCCCATGGTGTCAGGGCCAGCCCAGGGCTATGGGCTCATCTCAGTCTGAAGACACGTACAGCTGCAAGGGGCTGAAGGGAACCAGAATACCCTGAATTTATTGCTGCAGAGAAAATAAAGATCTCATCTGAGACGTAATAACCGTGCATCGTGTGGCTGTGAGGCTTGAATCCACACCACTCAGTGGTCGGGAAGAAAATCTCAGCCATACGAGTTCCTCAAAATAGACTTCAAGGGGTGGTGCCTTCGGTGAATGGCGAAAACAAGTACATACCTGATCTCTAGAAACAGAACGGAAGGGAACAGCCTCAAGAATATCCACTGAAAGGGGCCAAAGGAATAATATGACTTACAGGAGAAGAACACAGTCATTATCCCCTAAAAGTATCCTCCCAGGGAGAAAGGTCTCTGCCTTTGTGACGCTTGTTTGCTGGAGAGAACACTGGATAAGCAAACAGTCAAACAAGGCACAGGTGAACACCTAACTACAGGTTCAGCTCAAGTCTACGAAGAAGGGTCTGGCATTAAGAAAACCCAGCAGAGTGGAGGCGGACTTCGGAAGGCGAGGAAAGGCTGCTGCTTTGCTCTGTGCCCTGCTCCTCGGAGGGCTATATGCTAACAGACAGGATACACTCGGCCCCTGAGACGTGGGGGGGAAAGGGGGAAAGACTCCATCAGCCTGGAGAGAACCACGTAGAGTAAATCGATTGACCTTAGGGGTTTACAATGAGGCGCCAACTAAAGCCGGAGAAGACATTGCCAATCCCTCAATTAAGTTACAAAGTGAATATTAAGTAAAAGTGAAAGGATTAGATACATGCAGAATTGCATTTTAGGGGTTTCCCTGGTGGCTCAGTCAGCAATGCAGATCACTCCCAGCACAGGAGACCCGGGGTCCATCCCTGGGTGGGGAAGATCTCCTGGAGAAAGAAATGGCAACCCACTCCAGCACTTTTGCCTGGAGAATCCTGTGGACGGAGGAGCCTGGTGGGCTACAGCCCACGGGGTTGCAAAGAGTCGGACACAGCTTAGCAACTAAACCACAACAGAATTACATTTGGGATATTCGAGCTACAAAAGCTTTTTCTAAATGACAATCAGGCAGAAGTCTGCAACAACAGGGTAGAGATGTATAGCCAAGTGATTAAGAGCAGGCGGCCTGGGAACCTAAAACCCGGCTCCGAGCCAGGCCCGGTTAGAGGCTCCTGCACAGAGGACCAGGCTCCCGGTCGTCTGCCCTTCCCACCTCCGCAGACCAGCTCTCCCCTCCTTCCCTATGTCCTCCACACCGAGCAGAAGAGGGCCAGCCCCCGGGGCAGCCGCGCCTCGGCCGAGGGCTCGTATCATTTCTTTCCAGGCAGACAGCCAGAACGCTGAGTCCACAACCCAGGGGTCGGCAGCGAGTCTACTGGTCCCAGCCTGGGTCACAATACAAACACAGCTGCTATGGACCATCCCTGTGGATTGTGTGGAGACATCAGGGAAGGAGTCATAAGACGTGGACTTCTGTGGTTAGTTACAAGATAATATGCATACCAGATATCATGGAAATTACTGTAATTTTTTTACATCTACATTTAGAACTACAGCTACATTCACATCTACATTTACAACCTAGATGTCCATCGACAGATGGATGGATAAAGAAATTGGGGTACATATACACAATGGAATACTACTCAGCCATAAAAAGGAACACATTTGAATATGTTCTAATGAGGTGGACGAAACTAGGGCCCATTATACAGAGTGAAGGAAGTCAGAAAGAGAAAGAGAAATGTCGTACACTGACACATATATGTGGGATCTGGACAGATGGCACTGGTGGATTTATTCTCAGGGCAGCAATGGAGAAACAGACATAGAGGACAGACCTATGGACGCGGGGGGAGGGGAGGAGGGAGAAGGGTGGATGTGTGGAGAGAGAAACAGAAATTCATAAGACCGTGTGTAAAACAGCCAGCCAGTGGGAATCTGCTGTGGGACCCAGGAAACTCAAACAGGGGCTCTGCAAAGGGCTGCAGGGTGAGGAGGGAGGGAGATGCGAGGGAGGCCTGGGAGGGAGGGGGCAGGCGTGCACCTATGGCTGACTCTTATCGATATGACAGAAACCCACACAATTCTTTAAAGCAATTATCCTTCAATTAAAAAATGCTAAAAAATATTGTAAATCATATACTAATTTTTTAAAAGGAAGTCTTGGTTTTTAAACAAAAATTTCAAATTTTAGAAGGAAATTTTCAGAATGACTAGGACAGAAATCTATTCATTATTTCAGTAGCTTCATCATTTTAAAAATACTATCAGTATGTAAAACAGAAAGCATTTACAGGTAAGAGTAATATCTGAATAATTCTATTTAATAAACCCTCTTGCTGACTGCTTATGTGAAAGAAAATAAGAGAGAATACAGGTGAATACAGAAATGAATAAGGAGCGGTGTGGTCCTTATCCTAAAGAGCTTTTGATCTTGCAACACAGATCATCATTACACAAGGGGAGCAAGGGGTGTGCAAATCAAGAAGTCAGTTAGGAGTAGGGTCATCCAGCCAATAAGGACTTTTTGTGCAATGACTTTCATGGTTTGGACTACTCTACTATTCATTAACATTGCTAAAAATATCAGAATACTGTGTCTCTATTCCTATTAACATTTTATAGAATATACATAGCATGCATTTTGCTTACTCACAAAACAAGTATCACATTGCAAAAATGCATACCAAATCTCAAAGAACAAGGCCCAACACACAAGAAATACAGAATAAAAGTTTGCAAAAACAATGTTACAACTGAGTTTTATTCACTTAACCTATGAAGCTAAGTGTTGCTGGACCACAGTATTTTTCTAAAATGTTACATGTGTGTTAACACCACAACAAAAAATCAAATGCCAGTAACTGAGTGTCCTGAAATCCTTTTTGAAAGTGCCTAAGAGAGCTGCACTCGACAGCAGACGGCGCTGTGAGTGAGTCAGTCCAGAAACACAGCGCCCAGCCTGTTCTGCCGACGGGTGGACCGGGCACCCCTGAGCGCCTCCAGCCACAGGGCAGCCCGAGTCACCGGCCACAGCTCAGGAATCCAGACGCAGCAACTCCGTCCCAGCGCTTCTCAGAGTGAGCTTCACAGAGTCTACAAAACTCACAGAAAACCCCCGCTCTCATTTGCTTCTACCGCAGATTGTGTGCAGAAAAGGGCATAGACTGCCCCCGACACCGCAACCCACAGTGATGAAACAACTTCTGTACAGGACAGTGAGTCTAGAAACACCACTCATGAAACAGCACACCTCAAACCAAACCAAAACAATAAAAAAATGTTAAGATTTTAATGACCAAACGTCACCATGGTGGTAAAATACTGGTAATCACCACGTAGAGAAACAAAATAGAAAATGCTCGGTAAAGTACTTAATTATGATACATTTGTGGTTTGTAACATAATTTTAAAGCTTATAACATTCTCTTATCTAGAGCGCCTAAATCTAAATTTAGATACTTACGTTATTGCACTCTCCAAGGAAATACAGTGCAAATCCGTCAGCTTTTGTGGCTGCCAAAGTAATAGAAAAGGAAGAAACTAATCTCAATGGGAGAATAAAACATGCATGAATTCTCTAAGGTGAGGCTTCAAATATGAGTCTTTTGAATGGATTTGTTAGCATAATTAATTTTCATACAGTAAACTGAACTAAATAATTTATGGTTTTACTGAATTACATATGTAGAATCACATAAATCTCCCGTAGAATATTTTCATTTTTTTTCATTAGCTATTTCTGTTTTTAAGATGTGACATTCTCAAAGGCACACAGCAATGTACCATGTAATAATATACTGGTCAAAGTTTAAATATCAGAGTTATTAGAAAATATTTTTAAATTTGAGACATATTTATTTTAAAGCATTTCAAAATAGACAAATGGCATTTATAATACTGAATAACCAATATAATATAGGCATCAACCAAAAAAGAATGATGTCTATGCCTACATGTCATCAGTGAAGAGAACATAATTTAATTTACTTTGGTATAATCTTTCTACTAGGAGGAACATAAAACGTTCCTTACCAATTTTGATGATGCTACTCAATTCATAGAGGAGTAGCTGGTTGTCACCTCCTGTATCCAGCCGTTGTTCTATATAGCTGTTTAGTTCATACACAACTCCTTGCATATTTGTATCTTGATACTTTGAATTAAAAAAAGAGAGACATAATTAAATATAAAAAATAAAAATTCCTTAGTTTGTCACATATTCAATGTATACACGGCTTTATATTACATATTAGCTGTTTATGATGTTTTTATAGAGCATGATTTAATTATTATGATGGACCATAAAAATAGATTGAAAGTTAAAATTGCTACAACTTAGGATGTATATAGACTCCATGAATGAATATTTATATTAAAATATAGAATGTTACAAGTTTGTTTCTGAAATTTTAAATACAGTGTGATCAAGCAAGCTGAATCAGTAAAGACAGTTCGGAAATTTGTTAAGTGACTGAAACATCCTAAGATGCACTGCACTGGGTAAAACGAAGCTTGCTTATTACTCTCCACACACTGGGGTCCATGGGGTGACCCCTGGCCCTGTGTGAGTCTGCTCTTGACTCTGCCACTAGAACAGGGGCGGGGGGCTCTCGCTGGAGCCCCACAGCCAGCCCGTGGTGCCGGCCGCCCTGAGCGCCAGGGCGGGAGCTGGCGGACAAAGGCCCGGGAAGACGGCGGAGGCTGCCCCCGGCGCTGGGTCTTCTTCAAAGGACTGAAAGTCCGTCTTCTGGTGAGCTTCCCTGCCACCGAGCGTGCCTTCCCAAGCCTCCTCTCCAAACCACGGACATGGTGAACTTTAAAAATAAAAAATTCTCTCACTCTGAGGTTCCAAAGACTCCTCGGGCTACCCAGCGCCCTTAGACTAAAGGCTTCTCCCAGGGTGGTCTTTGAAGCCTGCAAAATGTGGTGATCGTCTGCTTGGGAAACCATCTCAGGCCGTCTCTCTCTCTCTCTCTCTCTCACTCACTAGACCACGCAGCCATCCTTCGCTCCGAAAGCCCTGCCACTCACTGCTACTGCGGAGCCCTGCACTCACCCTCTGCGGGGTGAACACACAAAAGAATGGGTGAGCTGATCAGTCAGTCGTTCCACAAACACGCGTGGCCAGAGCTGATGATCCACTGCCACAAACAGGCACTCTTCCCGACACGAGAAAGGCTCGAGCCTGGACAGAATAAAATCCCAGTCCTCAAGGAACTTACACTCTAGCTGGATGAGAATAAGTAAGTAAGCTACACAGTGTGATGGAAGGTGATGGGCACGGTGCAGACGGGAGAGCCAGGAAGGCTGACGGTAATTGCTTTTGGAGGAAAGGACGGCTTTTTAAATGGGATGGCCAGAGATGGAAGGATCCAGGGACACCAGAGGCACAGACAGACTCCGGTGAAGGGCGGGTCTGCCTAGCGCCCCTGGCTGCCTTGTAGAAGGATGCTGGTGGTCCACCACCCACCTCTGCTACTCAAGTCCAGGCAGACCCCAGAAAATGAAGTATCAAGGATAAACTGTCAAGAGATGAGATGGATGAGATTCAGCTAACCTATACAAGCCCAGGCTTCCTTGGTGGCTCAGAGGGTAGAGCGTCTGCCTGCAATGCAGGAGACCCGGGTTCGATCCGTGGGGCGGGAAGACCCCCTGGAGGAGGAAATGGCTATCCACTCCAGTATTCGTGACTGGGGAATCCCATGGATGGAGGAGCCTGGTAGGCTACAGCCCATGGCGTCGCAAAGAGTCGGACATGACTGAGCGACTTCACACACACGTAGAAACCTGGGAAACAAATGAGGATGAACCTCAGGGGGGCTGGGGTCGGGTAAAATAAAGATAATGTTGGATCAGGCAGATGAAGGGGGGGTGCAGTAAACAGAAATGCTGGGTTCAGTGGGACTGCACTCGGGACAGCTGAAATCTGCAGCCCCCACCAAATGGCTGACATTTGCTGCTGCTGCTGCTAAGTCTCTTCAGTCGTGTCTGACTCTGTGCGACCCCACAGACGGCAGCCCACCAGGCTCCCCCGTCCCTGGGATTCTCCAGGCAAGAACACTGGAGTGGGTTGCCATTTCCTTCTCCAATGCATGCATGCATGCATGCATGCATGCTAAGTCGCTTCAGTTGTGTCCGACTCTATGTGACCCCATAGACGGCAGCCCACCAGGCTCCTCTGTTCCCAGGGTTCTCTAGGTAAGAATACTGGAGTGGGTTGCCGTGTCCTGACATTTAATGCAGCTGAAAATCAGAACTTCCCCAGTATATATTCTAATCTTGGCGAGACTAGAAGGCTAGCATGAATTCTTCCTATCAGCCCCAGTGACCCGCCCCTTAGCTGTATCCGATGGATGCCCCCTTCCTTGAGGCCATGACAAGTACATTCCCCAGGCCCCACCAGCCTGTGTGCAGAGCTCGGGGAAGTGGGCCACAGGTGACTCTGGGAACCACTGCTGTTCAACCAGTTTTCCTGATTCACTGAGCAAATGGGATCTTGGCGTTGCAGGGAAGAGGAGGCCATGCATACTAACCAGAGACAAGGTGGGTGCTGTTAGCACGGTGGACAGAACTGAAGCTGCGATCAGAATACCTGGCCAGGGGAGGTCTTCAAACCGCATCAAGCACCTGACCACAGTGTCCCTGCAACTGAAACAGACAGGGCAACCTCCTATTTCAAGGTGGGTTTATAGTCACTCAGTAGAGGCTGCTGCTGCTGCTAAGTCGCTTCAGTCATGTACAACTCTGTGCAACCCCAAAGAGGCAGCCCATCAGGCTCCCCTGTCCCTGGGATTCTCCAGGCAAGAACACTGGAGTGTGTTGCCATTTCCTTCTCCAATGCATGAAAGTGAAAAGTGAAAGTGAAGTCGCTCAGTCGTGTCTGACTCTTCGCGACCCCATGGATTGCAGCCTACCAGGTTCCTCCGTCTGTGGGATTTTCCAGGCAAGAGTACTGGAGTGGGGTGCCGTTGCCTTCTCCAACTCAGCAGAGGAGTCCCTGTAAAGATGACAGCAGACTGACTTTTCCCTGACAATGCAATTCTGAGAAGAGGCCCTTCAGTGTGACCAGAATGCAGAGCTGAGATCAGTGACCAGCTGCTCTCCATCTCTTTGGGCAGGAAATGGGTCGTCACACACAAGCAAGAACAAGGAGACACTTGGGGTTATGGACACTTTATCATGAGGTTTCCTTTCAAGTCTCTGAGCTTTCATTTCTGTCATTTGCGTAATAAGAGCATTGAAATAGACTGTATTTAAGATATCTTTCAACAGTAACCTTCTGTGGCAATCTATGACCTCAAATTTTGTTACTGTTTATATTAAACTTCAAATTCTAATCTTGAAAATAATAGATGGGTTACTTTTAGTAGACCCTGTTTCCTTTGATTAGCAATAATTGCATAAATACCTTAGCAAAATATTTAACTATGATTACTAAATTATACTAACATAGTATTACCTTTCAAATATTAAAGGTTCAGATGGTAAAGAATCTGCCTGCAATGCAGGAGACCTGGGTTCAATCCCTGGTTCAGGAAGATCGCCTGGGGAAGGGAATGGCAACCCACTGCAGTGTTCTTGCCTGGAGAATCCCATGGCCAGAGGAGCCTGGTGGGCTGCAGTCTGTGGGGTCGCAAAGAGCTGGACACGATTGAACGACTAATACACACACCTTCACACTTAGTGGATCATTCAAATCACAATAAACTGAAAATGTCAAATTATATGAATAATAATAACAATTATTTTGCCTCAGCCTTATGGTTGTTTTACTGCTCGTGAGTACTATTATGAGAGGAAAGGCAGAGGGAACAAGTGGAGATGAAAGTCAGCTAAGGCACTTCTCTTACGGAAACAACATGATGAAGAACGTTTACCCAGGGATCAATTCAGCTCAGTCAAATATACTTTCAGTTCTACATCTTGCCTAACAGGAAATTACAACCGTATATAAGTGAGGTTGTTAAGAGCTTGTATTTACACAGCATTTCAACTTCACAAAGTCCTTTCACCACTGCCTTTATTAAAAGAACCCATATAGAGTATGCACTGAATATCACAGACATTTCTCAGTCAAGAGGAGTCAGAACTCGAAGATTCAGTGAGTTGGGTGGTGGAAACCTCAGAATCAAAGTGGACACAGTCACCCTCATTTTCTGTTCCATGTTGGTTTTCAAGCAGTACTTGCTTTTCATTAGAGAAAGCACACACACACACACACACACACACACAAAGGATGTGCAGAGATATGACTCCATTGACAGGACACTGTAGTGATCTGACATCAAAACTGGGAACTATCTCAGGGAAGCACTGAAACTGGGACCTCCATCAAGCTTCGCGCGAAACTGCACCGCGTCCTAAATCATCCCTGTGAGTGTGCTGTGGTGCCTGAGGGCATCTGGAACACCATTTGGGAACACCATCGTCTATCCTGTATTTGCTATTTGGCATTCTACTGGGGTGAAGGGCTTTCTGTTTTCCCTCATTCATTCATTTACATGTGTCTGGGCTCACAGATGCTTATTTCATTCAACATGTGTAACTAATTAATTTTGTTACACACACATTTTAATATTCAAATTGTCCCAAATCTGACCAATGGAAACCCCCTCAAAATAGCTCATATGCTCTTTCAACAAAGTTTCTTGATGCTTTCAATACTTTCTCACTCTCTCATCAAACATCTTGTTGGCCCTTGATCCAGCCATTCCTGCTTCTCAAAGAAGCCCTAATTTCTTTCAGTGGCAAATGATATTTAAAATCCAAGAGCTGGAGCTATATGTGCCCACGACTGTCACTGACTCTAAGCTTCTCATCAACACAAATATAATACATATATACTATATATACATACTATATATATATATATGAGAGGGCCTCATGTAAATATATGTATTATATTATACTTACACGGGCAATTAATCTATGACAAAGGAGGCAAGAAAATCCAGTAGAGAAAAGACAGTCTCTCCAATAAATGGTGCTGTGGAAACTGGACAGCTACATGTAAAAAGGTGAAATCAGAACACTCTCTAGCACCATCTGCAAAAGTAAACTCAAAATGGATGATGGACCTAAATGTAAGACCAGACACCATAAACCTCCTAGAGGAAAACATCGGGAGAGCACTCTTACACAAACTGCAGTGGTATTTTTTGGATCCGTCTCCTAGAGCAAAGGAAATAAGAGCAAAACAAATTCTTTAAAGGACCTAATTAAACTTAAAAGCTTTTGCACATCAAAGGAAATCATTAACAAAATGAAAAGACAACCTACTGGATGGAAAAGATAGTTGCAAATAATGATTGATAAGGAGTTAATATCCAACATATATAAACAGCTCAACAATTCAACATCAAGAAAAGAAAGAAACTGATTTAAAAATGGGCAGAAGAACTGAGTAGACATTTCTCCAACAATACTCAACATCACTAATCATTAGGGAAATGCACATCAAAACCATGATGAGATGTCTCCTCATACTTGTCAGAATGGCTACCATCAAAAAGAACACAAATAATAAATGTTGGTGAAAAGGGAACTCTTGTGCACTGTTGGTGGGAATGTAAACTGGTACAGCCACTGTGGAAAATAAGAGGTTTCTCAAAAACAAAAAACAAAAAAACAACCTGAAAATAGAATTATGTTAGGGCCAAGCAATTCCATTCCTGAGTATATATCCAAAAAATCCAAAAACACTAATTAAAACAGACACGTGTACCCCAAAGTTCACAGCAGCTTTATTTACACTTGCCAAGATATGGAAGCAACCTAAGTGCCCAGCAACAAATGAATGGATACAGACATGAGATATGATGGGATACTGCTCATCCACAAAAAGGGGAAAACTGCCATCAGCAGCAACAAGGATAGACTTGGAGGACATGACGCCGAGTGAGATAAGTCAGAAAGACAAACACTGCATGACATCACCCAAGTGTGGACTCGAAAACTACAACACACGAGTGAATAAAGCGAAACAGAAGCGGACTCACAAGCGCAGAGAACAAACTAGTGGACACCAGTCGGGAGAGGGAAGCAAGCAAGGGCGGCACTGGGGCAGAGGAGTACGAGGCACAGGCGATCACATGTGAAGTAGGCTACGGGAACACGTCGTACACCATGGAGGATGTGGCCAACATTCTACAGCAACTCTACATGGAGTATCACCTTTAAAACCTGCTGCTGCTGCCAAGTCGCTTCAGTCGTGTCCGCCTCTGTGTGACCCCATGGACGGCAGCCCACCAGGCTCCCCCGTCCCTGGGATTCTCCAGGCAAGAACACTGGAGTGGGTTGCCATTTCCTTCTCCAATGCATGAAAGTGAGAAGTGAAACTGAAGTCGCTCAGTCGTGTCCAGCTCTTGCAACCCCATGGATGGCAGCCTACCAGGCTCCTCCGTCTATGGGATTCTCCAGGCAAGAGTACTGGAGTGGGGTGCCATTGCCTTCTCCCCCTTTAAAAACTTTTAATCGCTAACAGTTAAAAACTGTTAATCACTAACCTATAACTTATATTGTGTAGCAAATATACTTCATTAAAAAATAAGATTTTTAAAAATTAAAACATAGTTCTCAGAAAAATATAGAAACAAAATTATACTAGGCAAATACTTAAGAGGGTTATTCCTGGGTCAAAAGTTCTCCTATGTTTAACTTCAGGAGAAAGTGGCAAACCTTTTTCAATGTTACATATTAAGAATAAAGTTATCAAAATGATTTGGGTATTTTAGAGGAAAATAAGTTATAAATAAAGGCCATTTATTTCATACAAACACCACAGGCAGGGGAATTCTAACTAAGCATGAGCAATCACAATGAAGAGTTACGGAAACCTGTGGGCCTCAGAGGCACCGGAGGAGAAAAAGAGCTAGGAAAGAAGGCGCCACTGGCTCTTTGCAAATGCTCATTGTAAAGTTTAAAACTCCATAACAGCAAGCAAGGGATCCGCAGATGTCCATCCTGACACCGAGGGGAAGCGGCCTTGCTTGTCCTGCACTTAACTGAGTGCACTTAACTGAGTGCGTGTGAGGCTGGTTCAGAGTGGTCCACAGCAGACTGCAGGAGTTCAGAGGAAGCATCTTACAAAAAGCTACAAAGGATGGAGAAACCTGGATGGAGCCGGAAGAGCAACAACCAGGACAAGAGGACAGAAAGACCGCAGGTTACACTCAGGCAAGGCAGGAAATTCATGTTAAAAGTGGTGAAAGCAAGCACGCTACAAATGAGGGAGGCATTCTGTTGAAAACTTATCACCAGCTCAACATAAGGACAGTTCAGTTCAGTTCAGTTCAGTCATTTAGTCGTGTCCGACTCTTTGCGATGCCATGGACTGCAGCAGGCCAGGTGTCCCTGTCCATCACCAACTCCTGGAGTTTACTCACACTCATGTCCATCGAGTCAGTGATGCCCTCCAACCATCTCATCTTGTGTCATCCGCTTCTCCTCCCATCTTCAATCCTTCCCAGCATCAGGGGCTTTTCCAATGAGTCAGCTCTTCGCATCAGGTGGCCAAAGTATTGGAGTTTCAGCTTCAACATCAGTCCTTCCAGTGAATTTTCAGGACTGATTTCCTTTAGGAGGGACTGGTTGGATCTCCTTGCAGTCCAAGGGACTCTCAAGAGTCTTCTCCAAACCATACTTTGAAAGCATCAATTCTTCAGAACTCAGCTTTCTTTATAGTCCAACTCTCACATTCATACATGACTAATGGAAAGCCATCGCCTTGACCAGAAGGACCTATTAAAAACTAACTTTCCTAAAGAATACTTAGGTTTTCAAAGGACTGTTTTAACTAATTTAATTTCAGGCAAAAAAGTCCAAGAGATGAAAGGGCTTTTCATGATAATAAATTAATTTAGGAAAATGAGTCCATGAGATAAGACATTTTCAAATCACTCATGTAGTAAACATTTCTGATATGTCTAAGACTGTTAACATAAAAAAATTAAGCAATCAAGAGCAGATCAATAAAGAGAAGGCTAAAGAAACAAAAGATGTATCTAAGTGCTTTACCCAAGTAGATGTATTTCTGAATGTAAGTACATAAGTAAGTCTTTTAAAACAAATATTTCCTCAGCAATGTGTCAAGCACTACTACTGTATAAGTATCAGGTAAGGCTCTATCACTCATGGAATTGAAATCCCAGTGGGGAGAAAGCAATATACAAGGAAACAGTGATAATGTCTATGGCAAAAATGTGTGCTTAGTCATGTCTGACTCTGTGTGACCCCATGGACTGTAGCCCTGCCAGGCTCCCCTGTCCATGGAATTCTCCAGTCAAGAATACTAGAGTAGATTGCCATACCCTTCTCCAGAGGCTCTTTCCAGCCCAGAGATGGGACACAAGTCTCCTGCATTCCAGGCAGATTCTCTTCCATCTGAGCCACCAGAGAAACCCCACCTGGGAAGCTCAAAATAAACATACTATGATTCCATTGCCATCTTTAATGTAATAAACTACGATCTAAGAGAAACTGGATTTTATGCACAACTGCTCTTTGACTAGATCATTACTATATGCTTGTTTCATACAACAAAGAAATGTGCCCAAAACAATGGACTTTAACTAGCCTCTGATTCTGTGACCGGGCTTCCCAGGCATGAAGAATCTGCCCGCCAGTGCAGGAGACTAAAGAGACGCAGGTTCAATCCCTGGGTCAGGAAGATCCCCTGGAGAAGGGAATGGCAGCCCACTCCAGTATTCTTGCCTGGAGAACCCCATGGACAGAGGAGCCTGGTGGGTTATAGCCCGTGGGGTCGCACAGAGTCAGACACGACTGAGCGACTCAGCACGCCTTCCCTTCCTTCTCTTCTGTTGCCGAGAACAAATGATACTAAGATCAACACCTTAATACCGTTTCTCCACTGTTAATATTTTCCAACACCTATACTCTCTAAACCAGAGTTGTGGTTGCCAAGAATGGTCTTAAAAAAACAGGTAACAAGGTTCTAAAATTTAGAACCTTGTGAAAGAAGGTGTCCAGTTCCCATTTAAAAAAATATCATAATGGCTTGATAGTGTGTTTAATCACTATAATCATGATTAACAGGATCTGTATTCTTCTATATATCACTGATAAGATTTTATTATCACTGATCAGGAACAAACTGTAATAGACCGACGGTTTGTGTGTCTGTCGTTAAGATGACAGGTTTCATCCTTAGCACAAGCAAACAAACGTCACTGTCTTCAGCCACCGTTTCCCAGTATGTAAATAGCATGAACCACGTTCTTCCAGCAGACTGACGCATTCAGCTACACGGGGAGATAGTCACCGCTCAGTCTGCGGAAGCCAAGGTGCTGAGAACTGAGCCTCCACACAGGCTTCCGAGGTTTCTGTGGCTATAGTTAGTAACGAGCCGCGAAAGCGGCGGAATGAAACTTATCTAAAACGAACCATACTGGGCTTTAGAAGAAATTTTGCTTTGGGTGTCACAAAACTCAAGTTGGACCACCTGAAGCTATTTTGCCCTGTGTCATATGGAACACACAGCTTCTGCTGGCAGGCTGCCAGCCAGTATTCCTCGGGAAAGCGGGTGATTCTCCCATCGGGGTGGGAAATCCTTGTTCAGTTCAGTTGCTCAGTCGTGTCAGACTCTTTGCGACCCCATGAACCACAGCACGCCAGGCCTCCCTGTCCGTCACCAACTCCCAAGGTCCACCCAAACCCATGTCCCTTGAGTCGGTGATGCCATCCAACCATCTCATCCTCTGAAATCCCCTTCTCCTCCTGCTCTCAATCTTTCCCAGCATCAGGGCTAATCCTTGTCAGGCTGTTTGATATTTCAAATTCAAAATGCCAGAATTTCACTTTACTTGACGGGAACGTGACATCTCTGCCGGTTCCTCCGGCTTCTCAGTCCTACAGACAAGTTGATAACCAAGGGGGCGGTGACCTGCCTGTCCTCCAGGCCCTTGTTTGCAAGTCTCACATCCAGGCGGCCAAAGGCCCTCTTAGCCAAAGCCTGATTAAAGGAACTACGTTTAGGGAGATTTTAAAGGACACACTTTCTGTCTGCTTCTCCACTGGGTCACAGCACCCGAGTCCCATGATTGTCAACTGGAGGGAGGGCATAGGTAACATGAAAAACTACTCCAAATATTTCTACCAGAGTCTGCCTTCCCTTGGGCTTCCCTGATAACTCAGGTGGTAAAGAATCCGCCTGCAATGCAGGAGACCCTGGTTTGACTCCTGGGTTGGGAAGATCTGCTGGAGAAGGGATAGACCACCCACTCCGATATTCTTGGGCTTCCCTTGTGACTCAGCTGGTAAACAATGTGCCTTCAATGCGGGAGACCTGGTTCAATCCCTGGGTTGGGAAGATCCCCTGGAAAAGGGAACAGCTTCCCACTCCAATATTCTGGCCTGGAGAATCCCATGGACTGTATAGTCCATGGGGTCGCAAAGAGTCGGACATGACTGAGCGGCTTTCACTAGTTCACTGCCTACTCTAGTCATCTGTGTATCACCTTCAAGTACTGAACACTGAACCACATTTTAATAGTATGTCTTTGCAACTTCCTAAAGATTGATGTAAAATCAGATAAATAGGCTTGCATTTTCATGAAATTTAATAACAATAATAAAAACTGACAGGTATCCATCCCTAAGAGATGTAGAAATGAATAAAGGATACCTTATTTATTTATTTGTAGGATACCTTATTAAATGAGTGGGCAAGACCAGAAGAGGGAGCACTCATGCAGACCACAAACAGGAAGAGACTACCAAGCATCTCCAATGGGAAGAAGGCTCCTTACCACCTAACTTACCCAGGGAAGGATGGAAGATCTTCTCCCCACCCAGCAACAGCTCAGCCCATGAAAAGCCACTACACTCCCCACTCCATTTCTTCCAATGGACTCTGTGCTTATCAACAGCCCCTCCAAGCTTCCCCTTTTCCTTTATAAAAGAGCATTTCTCTTCTTTGTCTAGGCTTGCTTACAGTTTCCGCTATAGCATGCTTATCCCAAATTGAAAATCTCTGTTATTCCTGAAAAAAAAAAAGAGGACTTTGCTGGTAAAACAACTGTTTTATTTCTAAGGTCAACTTTACATAAGTGAAGACTGACTCAGGTTCAGGTTCACATAACTTGAAGTTTAACACCCAGCTAGTCTGCTTGTTCATAGAAAAGTACTGATGATCCCAATTTTTATTTCTTCTCCTCTGCATCTTCCTCTATTTGTTTCTTTGGTTATGTTTTTCTTATAACCAATTAAAAATTCTTTTAAAAAGTGATACGCTGTGAAAAGAAACTGAAAGTGAATAAATGTGAGCCTTTTGTGAAGGAAAAGACTGAAGTTTCCTGGAGAGGCTGCAGGAGGTGGGGGAGGCCCTCTGTGGCCACAACTAACTGGCCCCTCTGACCCAAATCATCACATGTTCTCTCCACTGGATTATTTCCATTTGTATGCAATGGTTGCTGTTTATTCCTTTCTTTATTTTTTAAAGAAAAATGAAACATTTTTAAAACAAAATAATATCTCAGGGGTGGCAGTGAACAAAACGGGTGAAGGTGGTCAAAAGATACAAACTTTCAGTTACAAAATAAGTAAGTCTCTGGGCTATAAGATACAGCACAGTGACTATAATTAATAAGACTGTACTGGATATTTGAAAGTCACTGAAGGAGTAGGTCTTAAATTTCTCACCACCAGGAAGAAGAAGCTGACAACTGTGCAGTGACGGATGTTCACTAGGCTTATTGTGAAGATCATTTCACAGCGTGCACATATAGTCAGTCTGTTGTGCACCTGAAACTAATGAAGGTTACATGTCAATTACACCTGACTCCCTAGCTAGCCACCACACGCTTTCTCCTCTCTCTTTTAAGGCAAAACTCCACAAAACAACTGTCTCTTCTTACCCCCCAACTCTAATTGCTCAGCGGAACAGCTCTAATTGAAGCCACCCATGGCCTCCACGCCGTCAGATCCCAATATCAGCTCTCAGGCTCCATTTCCCTTGAAATGCTGGCAGCATTTTAACACACCAGTGACTGCTCTCTTTCTGGACAATTTCTCCTCCACTCCAGGAGGCACAGGCCCCGGGTTCGCCTCCTGCCCGCGGACGCCTCCGTTCAGTCTTCACAGGGCTTCCTCCCACGGAAGGCTTGCAAATGCTCTGGCCTGTGGCTTTGGTCCTCTCTTCTCAAGCCACACTCTCCTCCTAGACGACCTCACGCAGTCTCAGCACTTCACATATCATCCTATACGCTGGCCTTCTTAATCATCCACATTATTACTAAGGCTTCTCAAATTTATATCTCTAACTCAGAGCATTCCCCTAAACTCCAGACTCAAATAGTCAACTAATCGCTGAACATAGCTTACAAATCTACTAAAGGTCTCAGACTCAGCACATCCAAGACTAAGCACCCAGAAGTGACCCCTGCTCCCTGCTCTGGCAAACACTCCCATCTAATGATGGAAACCTTGACATTCCATCTGCTCAGGCAAAAACCCAATGCAATCATTTATCTTCTCTGTCTTTTTTTTCTATACCAAGCAGCATCCAATTAATCAGCACTTCTTGTTCACTCTACCTTCCAAATGTGTGCAGAATTCAATCTATCAAATTTCCCCATCGCCATCATCACCACCTTCATCTCTTCCCAGGATCACTGCACTGTCCTCCCACTTGTCACCACCCTTGGAACTGGGAGTGCTGCTATATTTATTTACTTAAGATTCCCGCACTTAATGTTTGCAGTAGTAACACTGGTCAATATGTTTTCTATCTTGTATAATGCTTTAGTTTTTCTTTCAGGAATAAACTTCCCTCTTGAGATAAATTATCTTCTTAGCTATTGAAATATATACTTTATATAATGTAGAAATTTTCTCCTTTTTCATTTTTTGGAGGAATCAGCCAGTAAAAACTTTTAGGCATCATGCATTTTAAGGGGACTTTTACCAACTTTTCAATTTTTTTCACTGGTTAACAAGATACTTAGTTTTCTTAACTCTTCTTTGATAAACTTTAATAATTTATAATTTCCTTAATATTGGCCATTAAATCTAAATTTTCAAATGCATGAGGATATATTAATATGATTCCCTATTAAATTATTAATAATCTCCTTTTTGCCTATAGTTATCTTCCCTTTCTCATCCCTTAATGTTTGCTATTTTCTTATTTCTTGAATAGATTGCCAAAACTATCTACTTTATTGATCCGTTTAAGAAAATATCTTTTGCATTATTAATCAAGCCCTATATTTTAAACTGTGGGCCATTAATTTCTTCTCATTAATTCCCTCCGCTTTTAAACTTTTGTTTTTGGTATTCCGAAACTGAGTAAAGGACTGTGCATTTTCCTCCTCTTTTGACTGCGCACCTTAGGTTTGGTAGATTTTATTCCCGTTTTACATTTCAGGTTTTTAAAGGCTATTTTAAAAGGTCACCCAGATAAAGACTGGCAAAGAACAAATTCAAATCTGTGTGATTTATACTGTACCAGAGATGTTCTTTTGAATATATCACACATAAAACATAGATGCAATTCACACAAAAGGAGACAAAGTTAACAAGTAGCAATATGTTTATTTGCTTTAAATAAAAATAGTAAATGTCATGCCATTGACACATGAGAAGAGATATGACTTCTAATAAAATTGGGTTAAAATGAAATCTTAACTGGAACAATAATTTGATAAACCAACTTAGGAACTTGTAGTTATGTGTTATAAACTATGTACGTCTTTTCACCAAGTAATCTCAGATCTTAGCATTCTTCTTCAGGACATATTTCATAAGACTAAGACTGCGAAATGAAAATTAGACTACACTGAAACATACTGATAACATTCTGAGGGCCAAAGACAGTACCCAAGGATTCTGCTCTATCCATGGAATTTTCCAGGCAAGAACACTGGAGTGGGTTGCGATTTCCTTCTCCAGGGGGTCTTGCTGACCCAGGATTGAGCTTGCATCTCTTTCGCTGCAGGCGGATTCTTTACCACTGAGCCACCACCCCAAGAATTCGAGAGCTGGTTAAATTTGTTCTATTCCAGCACTTAGCACCCAAATACTCTTGATGTTTTCTCTTCCTTTTCTTGTCAGAAATCTTTTCGATTTATAAGCTGGAGCTTTACATCAAGAACAATAATAGTAAAAGAAAAGACTAATTGTACTCACTAGAGGCTCTGACTGACACACAGCCCTGGAGGCCCCTGCCCCGACGGCTGTGAGCAGGGCTCTCCCCCTCCTCTTTCAGTCCTGGCTGCCTGGCTGCATTCTGCGGCGTGGGCCGCCCTGCCCCAGGGCCTCTGCATTTGCTGCGTCTTCTGCCACAGTGCACTTCTCCCAGCTCTTAGCATGCCGCCTTCCTCCACCCCCCGTAATGTCTTCCCAGTTACCTGGAAGGCATCGCTGGCTGAACACTCACACCCCCAGCCCCACGTCTTCTTCCCTGGCCTTGTCTCTATAGTAGGGCCATTCCTAATCCACCATCACTCTCTATTGGCTCATTCTGCTTTCTATGTATTTATTTATTCTATGTATTTATCATTTAAAAGTTTTTTCAACTGTCTCCACCACCCTCTCCCATACTATGAGAACTGCGATGCTATTTTGCACTATATTCTTAGAACCTAGAGCAATGCCTGGCACATAAGTGGTCACTGAGTGTTTGTCTACGGAACAGAAGTCGGGAAGAGGGTGGAGGCGGGGAGGGAGGGAGCAAGAGAGGAAAAATGAGGGGGAGAAAGGACTGAAGTCCTGCTGACCTGACTTTACTCCGTGTCAAAAATATCCTAGGCACCAAAAGATCAATGACCATAAATGCCCTGGAGCTTCCTTGAAAAGCTGAATTCTCCCTAAATCCTATTACAGACACGGAACGACAAGAGCTACCTGGCCCGCCCTGTCTTACCGGAGTCAAGCCACAGTCGGTCTACGGTGTTGTGCCAAAGCTGCCACCTTCTAAAAATATATTGACAATACAGTAGGCTCTGTCAGAACGTCAACCCAGACCCTAAGGAGACGTATGGGAAAACCTTGAGTGAGTGTGTTTCCCTCGGAAAGACAGAACGTAGTCCCTCTGAGGAATTCTCATGTGGAGCAGCCTGTACATACACAGCCTTTTTTGAGTCGCTACAACAGTCAAACAATGCTAGCAGACAGCAGTTAAGGAGAGGCTATTTGGCTCCCAGTAAGAAAGTATCTCCCAACAATCAGAACCGCTTGGAGGGTAAGAATCTGCCTCCCTGAAGAGCAAGCTCTCAACAGTGGATGTGCCTGTAACCAGTCACCACCCACGTAAATGTCGCACTTGTTGTTCAGTCGCTAAGTCGTGTCTGACTCTTTGCAACCCCATGGACTGCAGCAGTCCAGCCTTTCCTGTCCTTCACTATCTCCTAGAAATGTAAGTTGAGAAGTGCTAAATCCATGAACTGATGACCTAGAAGAGTATCAGTTGCCAGAATCTTTAAGTTGCTTTTGTTGTTCTAAATATACTCCAGAACTTGGTTAGTTTTGATATTGGTTGGATGGCATCATCGATTTGATGGACATGAGTTTGAGCAAGCTCTGGGAGTTGGTGATGGACAGGGAAGCCTGGCGTGCCGCAGTCCATGGGGTCACAAAGAGTCAGACACAACTGAGCGACTGAACTGAACTGAGAAATACAAAGCGCACCAAGATTAAACAGTGAAGAAAAAGAAAATCTGAAGAGACTCATAACTAGTAGGAGACTGAATCAAAAGAAAAATAACTTGACCAAGAAGAGCCCTGGACCTGATGGCTTCACTAGTGAATTCTACCAGACACTTTGTTGTTCACTGTTCAGTCACTAAGTGATGTCCAACTCTCTGTGACCCCAGGGACTGCAGCATGCCAGGCCTCCCTGTCCTTCACCATCTCCCACAGTCTGCTCAAACTCATGTCCGTTGAGTCCGTGATGCCATCCAGCCATTTCATCCTCTGTCGTCCCCTTCTCCTCCCGCCTTCAGTCTTTCCCAGCACCAGGGTGTTTTCTGGTCAGTCACTTCCTCGCATCAGGCGGCCAAAGCTTCAGCTTCAGCATCAGGCCTTCCAATGGATATTCAGGACTGACTTCCTTTAGGATTGACTGACTAGTTTGATCTCCAAGATTGCACTAGGTATTTCTAAGTTTCACTTTAAGTTAAAACACTGGTATGCCATTTTATAAAGCAAATTCTGAATATCAGAACCGACCAAGATCTAGAGTACATTCAGGGGGAAAAAAAAACTTAAAGATCCTGGCAACCGATATTCTAGATCATCAGCTCCTGCATTTAGCACTTCTCAGCTGGAGATGCATTTCTCTAAATCTGGCATAAAATATGAGAATCTGATAAAAATAATAGCATTTTATAAAATAATAGCAAAGAAAAAAAGCACTATGTACAGTCGATCATCACTTCTAGCGGCCTCAAAGACAGCATGCGGCGTTGTCTGCATCTCCTCTCTGCTCACCCGACAGAAGGCACGGTTATGAGACGTAAGCAGCCATCTGCATCCACAATGCCTGGTGGCGGTATTTTGCAAAATTAAACTATGCAAAGATGCATTCAATCAAAAGGACTCTTCTTTGTTCCACACAGCTATTCTCCCCAAATAGAGCCTGGCAAGAATAACTGAAAGCATGGACTGCAGTAACAAATTCACTGATGACAGACACTGTGGCAGAAAAGGTTTAAACTGGGGGACACTGGAGGCGACGGAAGGCACCCCACTAAACGGCAAGCGGAGTCAGCACAGCGACATCAGCAGGGCAGCAGGAGGACCGCTGGCCGCTCTGCCGCCAGCGAGCAGGAGGGAAGACGCACGGCGGGGTGGAGTCACCTATCGGGGGTCTCTCCCCACTTCCCTCGAAACGGTGACGATACCTAAAATCTCTCCCGGCCTCTACAGGCTAAATTGAGGTTAGGCATTCACTATGAATGAAAGGTATTCTAAAACAAGAATGTGATGGGTAAGTTGTATTGCAGCTTTTTTCCCACTGTCCTTGAAGTATAAACAGGTGGTACTACCGCGGAGCTCTGAGACAGTGGCTTTACCAATATTAACACCTCAATAGCTCGTGACAGTCCGGGCCCACTTGTGAGGATCCCCTGTTACCCTCACAGACTGCTCTCAGCCATTTCTGCTACTCTCAGCAGCTGTAACAATTCCAGTCTGATGTCTCTGCCCCCGATGCGCGCTGAGGCACTCAGACTTGGGGACGTTCCAGCTGTGAGCCCAGAAAACGCGAAGCCAGTAGTGCGCACACCCAGGAAGACCCTGAGACTTCCCGGCCCTTAAGTCTGTTAGGTTGCTACGGGCACGGGGAACCCTGTCCAATCGCCAGCAATAGCCCTGGTCATTTTAAAGATTCGTTTCTTCAGATAATGCAAAATAAAGGAATGTATCTAAATACGTGACTCTGATAAACAGTACTTCAGTTTCTATCATATGACAGCGTGATCACTTACACAAAGCTGTATCAGGTATAAATCCGACTAATTATTTTCAACACTGATTCCACATTTAAAGATCTTTATCTGTCAACAGGATATAGAATTAAGACTCATTTTGTGTGCAATCACAGAATTATCATTTTGTAACAGCTCTTGATACCACACCCCATAAGCTCTTAAATTTGCTAAGTCTCTTAAAGCATTTCTCGTAGGTGTGAAAATGGTGTACTTAACATTTCTGAAAGTACTGAAGAAAGTCACGTCCTCAATCCAGGCAGAGTCACCTTTTGCTCTCCCAGAATGAAGGTGCATGAAATCATTGGCAGGGTCAGCCAGGGAGCATGAAGCCACTTAGCAGGAGGCCATGGGTGAGCGGCCTGAGTAACTGTCACAATCTGGGAACTCCGCGGAGGCGCTGCCTCATCTTACAGTGTTTCAGGAGGAGCCAGAAGTCCAGTCTTCACATGCACTCTGTCTCTGAATGTCAGCAGCAGAAAACTCGGGCACGTGCAGGCCACACGGAGCGCATCTGCTCACTGTGATCAGTTTGAGCCCCCTGCTTATACACCTCTCTCCCCGCTGGCTTCACCCCACGCTCATGAGTGACACTTCTGGAGAGGGCACTCAGTGTTTCTAACTATTTTTCCAACACTTTAACATGTTAGAGCACTGATAAAATATGCAAAAAGAACATACTTTCTATATTGTAGTAAAAAAAAATTATATTTACATTACTTACCCTGCTGACTTCCTTAGGAGCTGATTCATCTGGGGGATGAAGAAGGGAGGGAGAAAAAAAAATAACGTTAGAAGCTCTGGGTAGTTTCTGAAAAATATACAGCATATCATTCACTCTCTGTAAACCAGGCTATTTGCAATGTTTCCTCTTGTGATATCTAAGAATTCAGTTTTAAAACTGCAAGGTAAAAAACATAGTATATTTAGGGCTGGATGTTTGTGTTAATTTTGGAGGGAAACGAAATAACACAACAGCTTCCTAGTCATTTTCAAGATTACCTTTTTAGTGATTCTCAAATATTAGTGCCTGAAAATATGGCTACATGGTATTTTATCCAATACATACACCTAGAAAAGGGATTGTAACCTTTGCCATATTCTAAAAGACACAATCCACACGAATGTCTCAAAAGGCCATTAACACTTGTGCTGTCAGGGCTGGGGCCAGCATTTCGCATTTGCTAAAACGAGACCTGTGCCTGCATGGCCTGGCGAAGGCCCGGACCACTCCCACTGACGGGCTGCTCCGCACCCTGGACCCAGGAGGCGGCGGGTGTGTCTCTTCCAGCACGGCAGCACTGCTTTCTGGTCAGTTAGGACTGGCGGGTTGCCTTGGTCCAGGCGAGGCCCTCGGATGGGCCTCCCTTCGAGGCTGGCTACATGGCAGGACTACGCCTGTGTAACCAACAGGGTATGAGACACAAACCGGCCAAGACGCCACGTTAGGTCTGCCGGCTGTGAGCACCCCGTGCCCGGACCTGGTTCTGACCCAGAGAAAATGTGTCCATGTGCCCCTTCCGGCGGCTGGGCATCTGGAGACCCCTCTCCACAACCCTCACTGCGAGGCAGCCTTTAATTTAAGGCTGCTGCCTTCTCGTGCCTTGTTTAGCGAGGAAACCGTGTCTTACTACCGCCATCAGCACACACTCACCACACCAAGCTTCCAACGTGTTCTCTGTTACACCGATCACAGCCTCATCCACCTTAACACTGACAAAGGCGTGTCCCACGGGTCCAGTCAGGGCACTGATTCTTCTTTCTCCTTCGACATTCTTATTAACTAAACCACTGAGTCCTGGCGTTTCCTCTTTGCTTCTAATCTTTTTCAGATTTACAGCTTACCACCCATTTCCACAAATAATATTAAGTCTAGTCCCAAAGCACATTACCAACCAGTAGCCTCTAAGCTGATCCCTGAATTCAGTATCTGCCCTGGCAATCATGTATACACACACACACACACACACACACACACACACACACACACATTCACCCACCCAGTTTATCTTTCAAAAATATTCCATCTATCACTATCTATCATTCCAGAAGTCAGGTATGGATTTGACAGTTGGACTATAAAGAAAGCTGAGTGCCGAAGAATTGATGCTTTTGAACTGTGGTGTTAGAGAAGACTCTTAAGAGTCCCTTGGACTGCAAGGAGATCCAACCAGTCCATCCTAAAATCAGTCCTGAATATTCACTGGAAGGACTGAGGCTGAAGCTGAAGCTCCAATACTTTGACCACCTGATGCAAAGAACTGACTCACTGGAAAAGACCCTGATGCTGGGAAAGATTGAAGGCAGAAAGGAACAACAGAGGATGAGATGGTTGGATGGTATCACCGACTCAATGGACATGAGTTTGAGCAAGCTCCGGGAGTTGGTGATGGACAGGGAGGCCTGACGTGCTGCATTCCATGGGGTCACAAGGAGTTGGACATGACTGAGGGACTGAACTGACTGAACTGAACTGATCATGCCCCTTGGATGCTTCAGGATTTATAGTAAATTAGACATCAAAGGGCTTCCCAGGTGGCACTAGTGGTAAAGAACCCACCTGCTAATGCAAGAGACATGAGACACTCGGGTTAGATCCCTGGGTTGAGAAGATTCCCTGGAGGAGGGCACGGCAACCCATTCTAGTATTCTTGCCTGGAGAACCCCATGAACAGAAGAGCCTGGCAGGCTACAGTCCATAGGGTCGCAAAGAGTCAGACACAACTGAAGCGACTTAGCACGCACGCAGACTTCAAAACTTGTTGCATATTGCCTTTGCCTGGGGACTTTTTCAAAATTAGCAAGCTTGGAACTATCAGATAGTAGATGCTCGTAAGCAGTACCTATTCTTTGTATTACTATGTTAACACATATTTCTTATTGATTTTTCTGATATTTGTTCCATAGTGATTCAAATATTGCATCTGATTTCCGTTAGCATGTAACCATGTTATAGGAAAACCATGGACTTTATCTTACATACTGAAGTCACTTGATAAAAATATCATTTATTCCTTAACTCCTAACCTCTTATTCTTTTCTAAACTTCTCTGAAGATGGAACTATTTGATTCAATCATCACAACAAATTTATTAACAGGTTATAAAGTTGCAGAGACCGATACAATTCTCCTTTAGATTTTTATTGAAGAAGTTCAGTAAACGGGGGTTGAAGAGGGAAGGCTGAGTCACGCACGGGCAGCAGCAGGCAGCCGTCGTGTGAAAAGCTGCTCGCAGCCCTAAGGGGAGCGTCCAGGCTGCGCCCCTCTGGGAGCGCCCACTGTCCCGTCGTCACCGCGACTCCAACGCTAGTTCAAGGGAAGAGTTCGAACGCCCAGACGTCTGTACATAAACGCCCCCTTCGCTTTTTCCTTCAGCTTTGCAGAGTGCTTCTCCAACTCGCGCGCTGAAGATACTCTGCTGATAAGTATTTATACAAACCGACTCCTCTTTTGGTTTGATGGACAGTTTAAAGTATCTGAAAGAAACATGCTGTCTGTATCTTAACATCTGGCTTTTCACCTCTTTTCCGTACAGACTTAGGACTGTATCTTCTACCTCTTCTTCCGACTCGGAAGGCAAACGATTTCTGCCGAGTGCGTGCCAGGTCCATCGCGCTGAGGGCATTCAGCAGTCCGGCCGAGGGCACCGCTGTTAGGACCCGGGAAGCCGGCCTCCTGCGTCCTGTATCCGAAGCTCCATGGGGCTCTCCTGCCCCAGCGAGGGCCGCTGCGCGGGAGGGGCCCCGCGGGCTCGGAGCCGGCGGCCGCTCCCCTGCCGCCGCGACTCTGGGCACCACGTGCGAGCTCCTCCGACGGCCTCCAAGGCCGGAGCGAAGCAACGACCGATCCTCGTAGCTTGACCCTGGAAAATGGTTCTTGCCCACAAGGACAGCTGCCGAGGCACAGAGCCGCGGAGTTGCGGCCTGCCTGCTGGGCCCTGGCGGCTGACGCCCTGGCCCCGGGTGGGGCTGAAGACCCACAGCGAAGGCGCAGCGCCGCCAGACCAACAAAAACAGGCCCAGAGCAGCGCCCGAGGTGTCCGTCCTCCCGCGCCGGGGAGGCGCGACGGTGGGCCGGCGACCGGGAGCGGGGAAGGGCAGGCGAGGCTCCACTCAGCCCAGGCTCACCGCGCGCTCGGCCCAGGTCCCAACAGGCCGCCGGCCAGCGGGGCGCGGACCCCGACCTGCGGCCCACCGCTCCGGGCTCTCCACTCGCGCGCTTACATGGAAGGACAAGGAGCCACCGGAAAGAAGGAAGTGGACCTGGAGGCCCGACGCTGAGTCCTTCGAGGCCGTCAGGTGAGCAGCCAAAACGTTCCCAACAGCAGACACTTGATTTTTATGTGGCACTGGGGTTCTGCAAACATTTGTTTGCTCAACAAATGTGAGCTGTGGATTCATTATGTGCCGGGCATTTATCCTTGTTCTTAAGGAGCTTAAATTCTAATGGGATGAATAAACGAGAAAAAAAATTAAGCGATTTCAGAAAGGGAATATTGATGCTTGTTAAAGAGAATTTTTTTTTTTTTTAAAGAAAAGAAGACACCATCTTCAATCTAAATATCATTTTAAGGATTTCTTAGAACCTTAGGAAAAACAGCCCACGCAGCAAAAAATTTCCTGGAAAATATCCCAGTAAGTACACCTTCCAGCGAGTACTTATTTTTGAGTTAAGTAGTGATTGGAAAAGACCCTGATGCTGATTGAGGGCAGGACGAGAAGGGGACAACAGAGGATGAGACGGCTGGATGGCACCACTGACTCAATGGACATGGGTTTGGGTGGACGCCGGGAGAGAAAGGACAGGGAAACCTGGCGTCCTGTACTCCGTGGGGTCGAAAAGAGTCAAATGCAACTTAGCAACTGAACAATAGCACCAAAAGTAGAGAATAAATGAAATCAGTATCTTGTATAACAGACTTGAAGCCACAGTTACACTGAATATAAAATTTAAACAACTGTCTAATACAGGTCAAAGAATCCACCCATATGTGACATCATGAGCTCTTCTAATTTACCAGAAAATATTTTCATAAAATGCTGATAATAGTTAAAAATGAGTAAACAAATCAAATGACCACTTCAAAATATAAACCCTCACAACCATACATTCAGGGCTATAGAAATGGAAACACAGATATTAATATAAAAAAAAACTTGGATGTTTGAAGCCAAAATGGCAACTAATATAATAATTTTCTTATCATCAACTTAGAAGGAAAATGTAATGTTCACTAATGTTATAGGAAGAAGAAAAAATGACAAAAGATTTTGATAGCTGGTTTTATTTTAATACTGCGAGATGATAAAATATTAAATCCTGATATTTGTAGACAAGTACATGAAATATATAAAAAAACAACATCTCCCCAGTACTTTACGAGGAAATGAAAAAATTTTATTTCCTGTTAGATTACTATTCTTTTTTATTCTACTGTTATCCTCCATGAATGAATGAATGGCTAGCAGGACAATCATTTCTCTAAATCTTCTAGCCATCTTCCATCATTAAATCTTTATGGAAATAAGGAGAAACTAATTATAGATCAGTAGACTAACAATGCTTTTAACGAAAGAAACCTCACCTTTCCCCTCAACAGGCCTAGTGGTCATCTGTAAATCTACATCTTAAAATGTAGATCTCTGAAAAAATTTAGCACACATTTTTTTCTAAGAAATGTTTGTAAAAATATGGTCAGTGTGTTTAAATGTAGCTACTCTTAAGACATATGCAGTGATACTGATTTTTAATTAGCAGCTTTACTAAATCCTAATTTACATGCCATAAAATTAACCCATGATAAGTATACAACTCAGTGATTCCAGTCAATTTACAGAGGTGTGACGGCCTCTCACCAAGCCAGTTTAGACACTACCCCCCGCCAAGTCCCCTTATGCCCCTTACATTTAATCCCTGTTCCCACCACAGCCCATCACATCAGGGATGTCTCCCTGTTCTCACAGACTCACCTTTTCTGGGCATTTCAAACAAGTGGAATCACACAATACAAAACTAGTTGTGTCTGGTTACACACAGCACAATATTTTGAGGTTCATCCATGTTAGAACATGTATCAATATTTCTTATTATCAAATAGTATTCCTATTATATAGGTATATCATCATATTTATTTTTAGCTTCTAACCAGCTAATAGACATTTTAATTGTTTTTGATTTGGAGCTATTTTGAACAATGCCCCCTAGGAACTACTGGATACATATCTTTTGTATGGACACACTTCCCTTTCTCTTGGACACTTAGGAGTAGATTTGATGAGTATTAATAAAGTAAGTTTAACCTTCTTAGAAACTGATCAATTGTTTTCCAAAGCACCATTACCACTTTACTTTTCCAAAAGTGAATTGCACAGATACCAGCTTATCTTCATCATCATCAATACTGGACAGTGTCTGTCTTTTTTTTTTCGTACTTGGTGAGTATACAACGTCTCGCGGCATTCCCCTACTAGTTAATGATGCTGAGAAGACTTACTGGCCATTTGCTTACTTCTCTGGGATAATGCATATCCAAATCTGTTGTCTATTTATACATTGGGTTGTCTATCTTCTTACTGAGTTAAACAAATCTATATATTCTAGATATGTTTTTAATGAAGTCTATTTTTCCAAAAGAAATATTTTTATTTTACAGATCCTGCTTTAGGTATTGTATAAAATAACTCTTTGGCCCACCCAAGATCATGATTTTTTTTCCTATTTTGTCTAAGAATTTCAAAATTTTAGCTCTTACAATTAGATATATGATCTATATTAATTTTAGTTTATAATGTGAGGAAAGGGTATTTTTAAATATTGCATCTAGATATCCAGTTGTTCTATAACTATGCTTTCCTCCCAAGGAACTGTTTCAACATCTTTGTTTTGAAAATCATTTGACCATGTGAGGGTTTTGCCTGGATTCTGAATTCTGCAACACTGACCTATCCGTAAGGCAGTACAACAGGGCTGAAATACCATTAGTACAGTAAGTCCTGAAATCAAGTAATGTAACTCCTCAAAACCAAACTTTACTTTCATAATTATTATGGCTCTTTTAGGTTGTTTACATTTTACAATCAGCCTCTCAATTGGTATAATAAACCCCTCCTGGATTCTGAGAGGTATTGCATTGAATATATAGATTAATTTGGGGAGAATTGTCCTCATGGCAATACTGATTCTCCCAAGCCATGAACATGACATCTGTCTCCATTTATTTAGACTTTTCTTTCCTTCCTCTCAGCAAGATTTATAGATTTCAGTGTATGAAATCTGTGTTTCTTTGCTGAATTTATTCCTAAGCTTTTTAATGTTTTGAGGTTATTATGAATAAAAGTATTTTCTTAATTTCTGACTGTTCCTCTCTAGTAGATAGAAATGGGATTGATTTTTGAGTCTTGATTTTTTTTTTTTCTATATTGGTCCTTGTATCCTGAGACCTTGCTCACACATTCATTAGTTTTAGGAGCTTTTTGTGAAATGTTTGAAATTGTCCACGTCCAGGATCATGTATCTGTGGAAAAAGGATTTAGTTCTTCCACTTAAACCTGGATACATTCTGTTTCTTACTGTTTAAGTTAACAGCTCACTTCTCCTACTTCTCTGACAGTTTTCATCATGAATGGATGTTGAATTCTGTCAAAAACTTTTTCTGTATTAAGATAATTGCATTTAACTCTAATTTGAATAACTGATTTACTGATATTGAACCAACTGGTATTCATACAGGGTCATACCATATCATATTTTTAATATGTTACTAAATTTGTTTTCCTGATTTTATTTAGGGGTTATTGCATGCATTTTCAAGAGAGACTTGTGATATTTTAGTCTGGTTTTCTTATCAGGTTAATACATGACTCAAAGGAGGAGCTGGGAAATTTTTCTCCCTCCTCTCTTTCGGAAAAGAGTTGGAGAAGAATTGGTAGTAATTCCATTTACAATACCTGATACGATTCATCAGTACAGCCGTGGGGGAACAAGCTCTGGGTTGTGGAAATGTGTTTAATTACTAAGACCGGTTTAGATTTTCTATTTCTTATCACATCAGTTTTGGTGATTTGATCTTTCCAGGAGTCCGCTTTATTCAAGATGTCTAATTTCTAACATGAAGTTTTGCATTCTCCATCAACTGCTGATGGATCTGTCCATCAGAAGGGGCCGACACCCGTAATCCAAACCTTCTTCAGTCCGCTCATGTTCTGTGTTGTCTGGGCCCTCTCCACGGGTGACCAGCGGGAGCTGCTCCAGGAACGTGTGCACATCCTCAGTCGGGAGCGCGTCTGCCTCAGTCTCACTGCGATCTCTGGCTGGCACAGGCCGAGATTTGCCAGCCCTCCTGCACTCACTGGCCTCCAAAGCTCCACAGATCGGGGAGCCTCCAAGTTGAGTGAACCCTTTTAACTTGTAGAGAAGCTGTCAGAACCTCTGCTCCAACCACGGGGATGGGGAGCAATGGGAGAAGCTCCAGGCCATAACATGATAAACAGCCACAGTTCTTACCTGAATTTATTTGAAAACTGAAGGCCACAGTTTTCAAATTGTGAATGTCTCTCGAATTGCTGTGTATGGCTTTGGTTGACATTCAGAGACTAAAGTGGCTGGTTTTGTCCATTACTGCCCAATTGATAACTGCTTCTTGGGGAAAGACTTTGCTACCTTCTTCATTCAGTCATAGGTGGAAGTCCAGCTTTGCATTCAAAGTCATCATTTTCACTTGAGTAACAGCAATTATCAACATGTGGTCCAGAGGCCTCTGGCATGCCAGAGACCATTCAGAGGGCTCACGAGTAGACTGGTTTCATAATAACACTAAACTCCAACTCACCTATTGCTCATTTTTTTACAAGTATACAGTGTATTTTCCAGAGGCTACATAATGCTCCCACAGTCCATGCAAGGCGTCCATTGTATCCTAATATTTTCTAAAACGTTTTCAGGTCACTGCTTTAAGATGTCAGCCTGCGGGCTTTCCGAGGCTAGTCATTTCTCGGGGCTTCTGCAGCACTCGCAGGTGCCCCTTTGGTCACCCCCGCTCCAGCCTCCGCAACTCCAGTAACGTCTGATAAACAGCTGCTTCGAATCCCCAAGCTCTCTGCACCTACATAGACACAGAAAGGTGTACACTTCACCCCAAACTATTGTTATTCAGAATTTAGTATTTTAATCATTTTATCCTAAAACCAAAATTCATACATAGTATAATTTCTTGTATTTAAGGATAGACCATTAGCCTTTAAAGGGGGAGCTCATTTTCTCAATCTACAGCTGCACTGTTTATGGCTAAAGACACTGAAAATGATGAGACTGACTTAGGAGAAGATTCTCGGACTCAGGGAAGGGAGGGGTCTACTCCAAAGGGACTGGGCTGAACTGCAAATAAGAAAAAAAAAAAAACAAAAAACAGGACAGAGGATCACTCTTTTGGTTTTAATAATTTACCTTATCCTGCCTTAGGCAACAGGACATTTGCCAACAGTACTGTGGTACCAGTTAAGTTGCAAGGTTATCTTGAGACCAATCATTCAGTGTATAAAGAGAAAAGAATTGAATATTTTAAATGTAGACATGGTGCACTCTTTAAAAGCCCAAAATTGCTTGTAATAGCTCTTCAAACTAGAAATGTCACAGCCACTGACTTGAGGGTAAGTTAATGTTATTGTACTGACTAGGTAAGCACCACAGTGGCTCAGAGAGTGAGTGTTCAGTGCGCTGCCAGACGCCTGCTGCGTGAGAAGTCAGCCCGTGGACTCAGGGTGCTGTCACGTCTGCAGGGATAAAGTAACCCATTACAGACAGCCGCAGACATCTTCACAACTGTAATTCTGCTTTACAGTGAATCAACCTATAGATGTGGCTGATGTCATTATTTTCGTGATATTTGTCTGAAATCAACACATAAGAGTCATCAAAGACCTTCTATATGAATATGGGGTAACAAATGCGAGTGATACTGAACGGTTCCAAGAGCTGAATAACGTTTTCAAAGTATCATCTTTTATCCAGGAACAACTGGATTGACACTTGTTTTTGTGAAACTGCCCGTGGCCGGCCCAGGTCAAAGCAATGACTCCAGCCTGCACTAGTAGTCACTGTCATTTTTGTGTGTGCCATACACTAGCAAAAATATAAATATTTTTGTGTAATATTAGGTAACAAGCACAAATGGTAATGAAATATTCTAAGTGTTGAATAACATTTTTAAAGCTCTCACAGACTCATAGGGAAAAAAAATCACTTTAGTTTAAGGATGCCCTTAATGTAGCAGGCCACTGCCGTGAAACTTGCCTATTTAACATCAGCAGAAGGCAAAGGTCACCAGCAGACATCCAGATGAGTGACCTCAGGGCCAAGCATGTACTCCCCACTCCCTCGGGTAACTCTGTCTTTCTCATCACTGATACATCTTCATCACAGGATGTGCCAGGTCATATGGCACCAGAAGCGACGTCACTTGCCTCACAGCCTGGGTCTGCAGACTGTGCTTGTTCTGGGTCCCGTCAAGGCCCAGCCGCTTGTATCGTCCAGTACACTGGACAGAGAACATTCTCAGGAGTGGAACACGCTTCTTCCAGACCTGAACAGACCACCAGCTGTATGCTCACTCTTTTGTGGCGGGAGGTGTACAAGGTAGTGATTTTCATATTACTTTGCAGGCAATGACCCAGGATAACTGAACCTCTAAAATTTTCACTGATTTTCGGAGGACCTCAGAATCACTGCAGGGTTTATCTCCAGTGGTAAGTTGGTGAATGTTTAGCAAATGACTCCTGTGGGAAAGTATGCTCTAATTTGTAGCATTTTCCAGTCTCTGTGGTATAAATATTCCCATGATATGCTAAAATCAGCTCGTACAGGCTTGAAAGAACCAATTATTAAATTTGCAAGAATTTTGTGAGCTGGTTGTTAAAATAGCCATTATTAAAAACTTAATTATGTAAACAAACAGAAAATATTTTAAAGGTAATAAATATTGAAAACTCATCATTGTCTAATTATTTTATGACATTTTACTATTATCTATCCCCTTGAGGCTATATCTACTGTATCTATATGACAGAAATACTATGTAATGGTGTGCTACTGTTTATCTCTTCTTAATTCCATGCTCGGTGACCTCACATTGGTAGTCTGATATGGGCCATAATAGGAGGAATTCAGTGCTCCCTAAGTAAATGTTGATCAGCTCTACTGAAGGAAGATAAGTAAAACTTCCATTTGTAGCATTTACTGGTTTCTGTGGTATAAATACTTAACCCATGGCTGATTTCAAGCTACCAACTTTGATATCGACTGGATCATAACATTCCGGAAAACCTATCAACTGGCTGAGCCAACATAAGCCACTCCTTCACACTGCTACTTCCTTCATTTATATCTGTCATTCATTTGTTGTCAGGTAAAACTATGACTTTTCAACACTTTACATGCAAGTTCAATAAGTTATTTAAGCGATATGTATGGACCTAAAGTTACATGTATGGAACACTTCACAATTATTTTTAAAAGATCTGTTTAACAGATTTACTTTGACAAAGTTCTGGAAGTGGTGGTGCAGTCTGTAAGGGTCAAACCATCAGAACTTTAAATGAGGGTAAAACTCACTTAAAAGGAAAAGAAGCACTACTTGTACATATAAAAGCAGAGGAGGGAGCAAAATATTAAAGATCTAGTTTTGCTGCATTTCAAAGCAATAAAAATTAGCACTATGGATAAAATCTTGAAATTTATAATATACAACTGATGCTACTTCAGTTTATATCAAAGGATGTTTAATGAATAAAGAGTTTGAGTAAAAAATTATATATTGTAAAATAAAGAAATACAAACTAATGGGGAAAATACATTATAAGATCGCCTGAGGGGGGGAAGAGAATTGAAATTAGTCTCCCCTCTAGACAACAAAGGGCTCCCCTGGTAGCTCAGCTGGTTAAAATCCGCCTGTGATGCAGGAGATCCTGGTTTGATTCCCGGGTTGGGAAGATCCCTGGAGAAGGGATAGGCCACCCACTCCAGTATTCTTGGGCTTCCCTGGTGATTCAGTTGGTAAAGAATCTGCCTGCCATTCGAGAGACCTGGGTTCGATCCCTGGGTTGGGAAGATCTCCTGGAGAAGGGAACGGCTACCCACTCCAGTATTCTGGCCTGGAGAATTCCATGGACTGTATAATCCAAGGGGTCACAAAGAGTCGGACACGATTGAGCGACTTTCACTTTCACTAGACGACAATTTCACTGGCAGAATCTGTTGGATGTATTTGAAAGTCTGGAGCCTACTGAAGGATTGCAACTTCCAGGGAAAGCCTGGATGGTAAATGACAGTAAATTTTGGTCGATTTCGGCTCCTAGCACAGTGCCAGCTCCTGCTCCCCACTCCATGGCAGGCAGCTGTGCCTGTTCCTGCAGCAGCCGCCACACAGCGTGTGGGAGCCAGGGGGGGTGAAAGGGACCTTGACCTCCAAATATCAAGAGCCTGCGAGCCGGTCACTGACTGCTGTTTCTGATTTCAGAGGTGCAGACACGCGGGTGGGTCACCATTGTTGCTGCACCTCCCTCGACCGGCCCTCTCTTCTGGCCAAAGAGACTGTCCAGTGATTTAAAAGGCAAGTCCTCTCTATCCCCATCCTCCATTTTTCTCTTTTCCCCTCTGGGAGCCAGGCATTAAAGAGATTCAAATGCATCTGCATATGCCATGTATGTTCAGATAGAGACACAAGCTTAGAAAAGACCTAAGAACATTTGGAGCTTACACTTTAAGCCGATCCTCTGCACAGAGCCTACAGCAATGGAAAAACAAACAATCGGAAAACTACAAATCCTGGAGAAAGGAAAGACTCTGGCTTCAGGAGTGATGTATTACATGCAAATACACAATTTAAAAAAAAAATCAAGTGACACAAAGAAACAGTACAGTCAAAGGAAAAAATAGATCAACACAAACTGTCCCTGAAAAAGAACGAATGGAGGTCAACAAAGATTTTAGAAGACTTTAAACATGCTCAAAGTGAACAGAGCATGAAGGACTCATGGAATGCCACCAAGTGAACAGACACGTGTATTGTGGGAATCTCAGGAGAGGAAAACAAGGTGTAGAGAATGCTGAAAGAAATCTCTGAAAGCTTCCCAGATTTAATGAAAGACATGAATATAAACATCCAAGAAGGTTCAATTCCAAGTAAGGTGCACTCAAAGGGACTGATGCAAGATATAATCAAACTTTAAAAAAAATAGATTTGAAAGTCGAAAAAAGAGAAAGTGATTCTTCACACACAAAGACCTTCAATAAGATTATCTACAGATTTCTCATCAGAAAGTTTGGAGGCCAGAAGGCAGTGGGCCAACATATTTGAAGTCCTGAAAGAAAAAAAGTTTACCAACTAAGTATCCTATGTCTGTAAAACTATCTTTCACAAGAAAAAGAAAAACTAAGTCATTCTCAGGTACAAAAAAGAGTTTATAACCTTTAGTCCTGGTTTACAAGAAATGTCAGATGGAGTTCTGCAAGTTGAAATAAAGACATCAGATAGTAACTCAAAGTCACATGAAAAAAATGAATGTCTCAATAAAAGTAAACAGGTGCAGAACGATTAAAGCTGGTATTACCAGGGGGCTCAATGGGAAAGAATCTGCCTGCAGTGTAGGAGACCTGGGTTCAGTCACTGGGTCATCAAGATCCCCTGGAGAAGGAAATGGCAACCCACTCCAGTATTCTTGCCAGGGACAAAGGAGCTTGGCAGGCTACACACAGTCCATGGGGTTGCAAAACAGTCAGACACAACTGAGCAACTAAACAACAACAAAAATCACTTTAACAACTGTTTAAAACTTTTGTTTTCTACATGATTTGAGGCTAATACATTTTTAAAAAGCTTGTTTACAAGTCAGTACTGATGTTACTGTAATTTTGTAGCTCCACGTTTTTTTAACCTAAAAAAGTTACAATAAACAAAGGACATTGCATGTTAATAAAATGTTCAATATAGCAACAAGTTAAAAAGTTACAAACATTTACACACCTGATAAAAGGCCATGAAAATACATGAAGCACAAATGAACAGAATGAAAATAGAAAGTCAGTTCCACAATAATAGTTCAAAACTTTAATATTCTAGTCCCAGTAATGGACACACCAATCAGACAGAAGATAAGCAAGGGAATATAGGATCTGAACAGCATAATAAACCAGATAAATCAAATAGATATATATACAGAACACTCTACCCAACAATAACAACATATACATTCTTCCCAAATGCACATAGGATATGTCCCAGGACAGACCACATTTTAAGCCCATAAACTAAGTCTCAGTATACCTAAAAAGATAGATGCAAATAATCTTCTTCAGCCACAATGGGATGAAGTTAGGAATCAATAGCAAAAGAAAAGCTGGACAATTCACAAATTTGTGAAAATAAACAACACATTCTTAAACAACCAGTGGCTCAAAAAAGAAATCACAATAGAAATTATAAAACACACAAAGATGTAAAATAGGAAAGAAAAACTGACGAAGTACCAAAACTTACATATGGGACACAGTAAAAGTAGTGTTAAGAAGAAAATTTATAACTATAAACGCTCACATTAAAAAATAAGAAAGATCTCAAAACCACAACCTAACTTTACAACTAAAGCAACTAGAAAAAAATAAGCCCCAAACCAGCAGACGGCAGAATATAAAAAAGATTAGAGCAGAGATAATGAAACAAACAGGAAAACAAAATAGAAGATCAGGGAAACCCAAAGTTGATTCTTTGAAAGGGTCAAAAATTTATAAAATCTTGATAGATGGATTAAGAAAAAAGACTCTAATTACTAAAATAAAAATAAAAGTGGAGGTATTACTACCGATTCCACAGAAATAAAAAGGACTATAAGAGAATGCTAGGAACAACTGCACATCAGCAAACTGAATTAACTGGATGAAATGGTCAAATTCCTAGAAATATAAAGGAATTCAGGGCAAATTCCTAAAAATTATAAAACATAAACCAAGATTAAACAGTGAAGAAATAGAAATCTGAAGAGAGCCATAACTAGTAGGAGACTGAATTTAAAAAAAAAAAAAAAAAACTGGACCAAGAAGAGCCCTGGGCCTGGTGGCTTCACTACTGAATTCTACCAAACATTTTGCTGTTTGTCGTTCAGTTGCTAAACCATGTCTGATTCTTTGCAACCCCATGGACTGCAGCACGCCAGGCCTCCCTGTCCTTCACCATCTCCCAGAGTTTACTCAAACTCATGTCCATGGAGTCAGTGATGCCATCCAACCATCTCATCGTCTGTCTTCCCCTTCTCCTCCTGCCTTTAATCTTTCCCAGCATCAGGGTCTTTTCCAATGAACTGGCTTATTGCATCAAGTGGCCAAAATTTTGGAGTTTCAGCTTCAGTATCAGTCCTCCCAATGAATATTCAGGACTGATTTCCTTTAGGATGGACTGGTTGTATCTCTTTGCTGTCCAAGGGACTCTCAAGAGTCTTTTCCAACACCACCCTTTCATGATAAAACGCTCAACAAACTAGAATAGAAGCTATGTCAACAAAATGAAAGGGCATATAGGAAAAACTCATAGCAAACATCACAGTCAATATAAGAGAAGCCTTTCCTTTAATATCAGGAATAAGCCAAGAATGCCCACTTTCAACACTTTTATTCAACATAATACAGGAAGTTCTAGACTGTATAAATAGGCGAGAAAAATAAATGCATCCAACTTGGAAAGAAGTAGCAAAAAGACCTCTGTTTGTACATGACCTCATATGTAACAAACTTTAAAGATTACACACACACACTTCAAATTAATAAATGCAAAGTAGCAGGATACAAAGTCAGCACACAAAATCAGTTGCATCTATAACAATGAATAATGCAAACACAAAACTAAGAAAACAACCCCATTTACATGAGTATCAGAAAGAATAAAACACTCAGGGAGTATTGATAATTTAACCAAGGAGAGATTTGTACAATAAAAGCTACAAAACACTGATGAACCAAACCAAACATAAACAGAAACACATTCCATGTTCATGATGGGAAGACTTAATATCGCTGCCATGTCAGGACTGTGCAAAGCAGTCTATGCATTCAGTGTAATCCAAAATCCCAAAGATGACTCGTGAACAAATAGGAAAACCTATCCTAAAGTTCACATAAAGTCTCAAGGGGCCCTAAAAATCCAAAACAATTGAAAACAACAACAACCAAAACAACAAAACACAAAGCTGGATGACTCACATTTTCTGATTTTAAAAGTACAGTAATCAAATCAGTGTGGTACTGGCATACAGACAGTCATGTAGGTCAGTGGAATAAAACAGAGAATTCAGAAATAAACTTTCACATATATAGTCACATAATTTGACAAGGGTGCTAGGGACACCCTTGATGAAAGGAAAATCCTCTTGACAAATAGTGCTGGGAAAAACTGAATATCCACATGCAAAATAGTGAAGATGGAGTCTTTCCATCATATAGAAAAATTAACTCAAAATGGATCCAAAACCTAGACCTATGAAACTTAAAATAATGGGGAAAATCTTTATGATAATAGATTTATCAATGATTTCTTGGACACAACACCAAAGGCATACATAGTAAAAGAAAAAACTGAAAAATTGGGCTGCATAAAAATTTGGGCATCAAAAGATACTATCAACAAATTATAAAGGCAACCCATAGAACTGGAGAAAATATTTTTAAATAATATATCTGATAAGGAATTAACATCCAGAATATATAAAGAACTTCTAGAACTAAAAAACAAATAAAGAACCCAAATTAAAAATGAGCAAAGGACTTGAATAGACACATCACCAAAAAAGATAGGAAACTGGTGACTGAGCACATAAAAACAGCTCAGCATCACTAATCAATAGGGAAATGCAAATCAGAATTACAAGGTACCACCTCACACCCACTAGAATAGCTATTATCAAAAAAATAGAAAACGAGTGTTAGTGAGGTTGTGGAAAAACTGGCACCCTTGGGCACTGTTGGTGAAAATATTAAATGGTGTTTAGTTATGGAAAACTATATGGCAGCTCCTCAATTAAAAATAGACTTGCTATCCAGAAATTCCACTTTTGAGTATATTCCCAAAAGAACTGAAGGCAAAGACTTGAAGAGATATCTGTATAACCACATTCATCGCCTCCTTATTCAAAACAGCTAAACATGGAAGCTCAGCAGATAAACAGATAAGCAAAACATGGTATATACATACGATGAAACAGTTCTCAGCCTTAAAAAGGGGGGAGATTTAACATATGTCAAAACATGGATGAACCTTCAGAAGATTATGCTAAATTAAATAAGCCAGTCATAAAAAGAATACTCTGTGATTCCACTTATATGAGATGAAAGTGAAAGTGAATGAGATACGTAGTCAAAATAGCAGAGTGTAGAATGGTGATTTCTAAAAGCATGGAGAAGGGGGGATGGAAATTATTGTTTAATGGGTACAGAAAAGAGATATGGAGGTGGATGGTGGTGATGGCAGTATAACATATGAATAATATATATACTGAAAATTGGTTCCAATGGCAAATTTTATGTGTATTTCACCACTATTCTAAATAGTGGAAAATAAAAATGATTACATGAGTGGCAGGTCACATATCTGAGCAAGACTTTTAAGAAGCTTATTAAGTAGAATATTTTCATGAAAAGGTAGTACGTATACAACACTTCCAGTCACACAATTGATACTAGTTGCATAGTGGCTCATAGTGAATTTTTCATGTTTTATGACAACAAATGCTAGAATTTATACGCTTCTTTGAAGTACAATGCTTGTCTCAAAAGTTCCTTCTCACTTTCCTTACTCACACATTCTTTAGATTTGCTTCTATTAATAATATGTCAAATCTAAACACTTTAGTTAAGATGGGAATTTAATGAACTTGAGCAAATAAAAAAATGTCATACTGCATTGAATTGCATTTTAATTAACAAAAAGCCCTACCTATTAGTGAGACAAACATCATCATATTTTATGTACTCAACAATATCAGAAAATGCTAATATATTACAGAATTGAAGAAATTAAATGAATGTATACATTATGAACAACTCTATTGCAAAAGTACAATACTTACTTACACCGAGTTTTTAAAATTCTCTTTTAAAAGAGTTTAGTCTTTCACTAAAAGCCAGGCACCAGAAATCTGGGATATTCTTAGATTGAAGAAATTCTCTATTTTTTTACTGTCATACTCCTTTTACACTCTTAAAAATTAACAAGGAGCCCATGCTTTTGATTTATGCCTGTTATAAGTACTAATATTTGCTTTAATAGAAATAAAAGCTGAGGTTATTAAAATGTGCATTTATGTTTTAAAATAATAATTATAAGCCTATCCTATATAACACACATATGTATTTTTACAAAAAACTAGTATTTTCCAAAACAAAAAAAAATAATTACTGGGAAGACAGCCTTGGTTTTACATTTTTACAAATCTTTGTAAAGTCTAGCTAATTTAAAACTCTGGATTCTGTTTAGTTCTTTGGCCCACTTTTTGATTGGATCATTTATTTTTCTGGAGTTGAGCTGGAGGAGTTGCTTGTGTATTTTTGAGATTAATCCTTTGTCTGTTGCTTTGTTTGCTATTATTTTCTCCCAATCTGAGGGCTGTCTTTTCACCTTGCTTGTAGTTTCCTTTGCTGTGCAAAAGCTTTTAAGTTTCATTAGGTCCCATTTGTTTATTTTTGCTTTTGTTTCTAATATTCTGGGAGGTGGGTCATAGAGGATCCTGCCGTGATTTATGTCGGAAAGTGTTTTACCTATGTTCTCCTCTAGGAGTTTTATAGTTTCTGGTCTTACATTTAGATCTTTAATCCATTTTGAGTTTATTTTTGTGTATGGTGTAAGAAAGTGTTCTAGTTTCATTCTTTTACAAGTGGTTGACCAGTTTTCCCAGCATCACTTATTAAAAAGGTTGTCTTTCTTCCATTGTATATCCTTGCCTCCTTTACAGACATTTCTCCAAGGAAGACATACAGATGGCTAAAAAACATATGAAAAGATGCTCAACATCACTCATTATCAGAGAAATGCAAATCAAAATCACAATGAGGTACCATTACATGCCAGTCAGGATGGCTGCTATCCAAAAGTCTACAAGCAATAAATGCTGGAGAGGGTGTGGAGAAAAGGGAACCCTCTTACACTGTTGGTGGGAATGCAAACTAGTACAGCTGCTATGGAAAACAGTGTGGAGATTTCTTAAAAAACTGGAAATAGAACTGCCATGTGACCCAGCAATCCCACTTCTGGGCATACACACCAAGGAAACCAGATCTGAAAGAGACACGTGCACCCCAATGTTCATCGCAGCACTGTTTATCATAGCCAGGACATGGAAGCAACCTAGATGCCCATCAGCAGACGAATGGATAAGGAAGCTGTGGTACATATACACCATGGAATATTACTCAGCCATTAAAAAGAATTCATTTGAATCAGTTCTGATGAGATGGATGAAACGGATGTATAATGGAGCCCATTATACAGACTGAAGCCAGAAAGATAAAGACCGTTACAACATACTAACACATATATATGGAATTTAAAAAGATGGTAATGATAACCCTATATGCAAAACAGAAAAAGAGACACAGATGTACAGAACAGACTTTTGGACTCTGTGGGAGAAGGCAAGGGTGGGATGTTTCAAGAGAACAGCATCAAAACATGTATATTATCTAGGGTGAAACAGATCACCAGCCCAGGTTGGATGCATGAGACAGTGCTCAGACCTGGTGCACTGGGAAGACCCAGAGGGATCGGGTAGAGAGGGAGGTGGGAGGGGGGATCAGGATGGGGAACACATGTAAATCCATGGCTGATTCATTTCAATGTATGACAAAACCCACTACAATATTGTAAAGTAATTAGCCTCCAACTAATAAATAACAAACAAACAAAAATAAATAAATAAATAAAAATCTAGATTCTTTTTTGAATTAATGCACTTCATTTTTTTGTGGCAAGTTATTATGGTTGAAGCATACAAAGAAAATCTGATCTCATGAGATATGTAGTTAGGGAATGGAGGAAGACTTCATAGACTTTTCAGGTATTAAAAACCACATATATTCTTCTTTGAAGTGAAACCACCATTTGCCATGTAACAGTTTCTTAAAGGTTGTTTGAAATGTGAATTCTGAACCATTCTGATTTTTTTGGACTTTGTGTGTTTGATGCTATGATGAATCATCCAATATTGAGTAATGAACGAACTGCCCTAGGAATACTCTTGCTACAAAACCCATGCACACATGTTAAAACACACACACACATAAGCTATCACCCTCCAGATAACATGTCCTATCCTTCTCCTTCACAGCAAAACGTTAAGACTCATATTACACTTCATCTCCAGGCCCTCACCTCCTACTCTCTCAATCCCATCCCAGTCAATTCTACCACTCCACCAAAACCATGCTTTGTAAAACCACTAACCCTTCCACACTGCCAGAGTAAATGATCACTTCTTCATCTACACCTCACTTTGTTCGCCAGTGGCATCTGACGCACTTGTTGATGCTATCCCATAGGTCTCCTGCCCTGGGCTCCTAGGACACCATGCACTTTTGGTATCTTCCTAACTCACTGGACACTTCCTTTGTTTCGGCGGCTAGATCCTTTTCTCCAGTGCCCTATGCTGAAACTGTGCATGGTCCTGGAGCCTCTGCCTGCTCATGATGTCCAAATTCATTTCTCCAGCTCTAAGCATACTCTGAATTTCAGACTCAAATATCCAGCTGCACATCTGACTACATTTCTACGTCCAATAAACGTCTCAAACTTAACATGTCTATGACTGAACTCCTGATATCTATTACTCCCCCAATGAACTGTGCTCTAAGAATAATTTTTTCATCTTCAAATTTCTCTATATTTCTAAAATCAGGATTAAAGAGATGCTTTCAAGTTAAAAATTTCTATTAAAATAGACCTAACGTATCTGTTGCTATAAAGTAACTGCATGTTCATTAAGTTTGCTATGAAGTAATTACATGTCCCTTAAGTTGAGAAGTACTTGTGTGCATAAATGAAATGGGGAGAAATAGGAATCTTCAGCATCACTTCTAAATTTATGAAAACTATTCTGCTAACATTTTAAAAAACATTATCTAGTAGTAGAAATTGGAATTGTTTTGGGGCAAAGTTAATTTTGTTGTTGTTAGTTGCTAAGTCTTGTCCGATTCTTTCGTGACCCCATGGACCCACCAGGCTCCTCTGTCCATGGGATTGCCTAGCCAACAATACTGGAGAGGGTTGCCATTGCCTTCTCCGTGGGATCTTCCCAGCTCAGGGATTGAACCTGTGGCTACTGCACTGGCAGGCAGATTTTTAACTGCTAAGCCATCAGGGAAGCCCTAAGAAGGTGAATATGTGCTCATTCCAATGTTATAAACAGTCCAGAAAAACAGCACAATTATAGCCAACTGTCCGAGTGCTGCAATTTTAACTCCATTCTCTGACTGTAATTACCCATAACCACCACACTGCTTCCCTATGCTAACCCTGATGTTCAAATATATTATATAAGACTTCTAAACTGTCAAATTAATAATTGCTTGGCTGAGTAATATTCCATTGTGTGTATGTACCACAGCTTCTTTATCCATTCGGCTATTGATGGACACCTAGGTTACTTCCACGTTCTAGCTATCGTAAATAGTGCTGCAATGAACATCGGGGTACATGTGCCTTTTTCAATTTGGCTTCCTCTGGGTATATACCTAGGATTGGGATTGCTGGTCATATGCTGGTTCTATTCCTAGTTTTTGAATGAATCTCCATACCGTCTTCCATAGTGGCTGCATCAATTTACATTCCCACCAACAGTACAAGAGCGTTACCTTTTCTCCACACCCTCTCCAGCATTTATTGTTTGCGGACATTTTGATGATGGCCATTCTGACTGGTGTGAGGTGATATCTCATTGTAGTTTTGATTTGCACTTCTGTCGTGATGAGCAATGGAATATTACTCAGCCATAAAAAGGAACACATTTGACTCAGTTCTAATGAGGTGGATGCATCCATGCCCTATTATAGAGAATGAAGTAAGTCAGAAAGAAAAAGAAAAATATCATATATTAAGGCATATATATGGGATCTAGAAAGATGGTACCAAAGAATTAATTTGCAGGGCAGCAGTGGAGAAACAGACATAGAAAACAGACTTATGGACACCAAGAGAGGGAAGAAAGGCTGAGATGTATGGAGAGTAACACGGAAACTTACATTTCCATATGTAAAGTAGACAGCCCACGGGCATGTGCTGTGTGTCTCAGGGAACACACACGGGGGCTCTGTACCAAACCCGGGGCTGGGGTGGGAGGGGGAGGGAGGGGACATGTGCATACCTACGGCCGCTTCATGCCGAGGTTTGACAGAACACAGCAAAATTCTGTAAAGCAATTATCAATTAAATTGATAATTCAATTAAATAATTGAATTGATAATTCAATTAAAAAATAAATAAATTTTTTAAAAATGGCTTGGTTTCGAGTCACATTATTCCTAAAGATCTATACACGTCAAAAAGAGGCTCTCTCACATGCTTCTTATAGATCTAAAGAACCCTCTCCTACCACGACACGTGAAACCTTACTCGAGGGCACTACTTCTGATGACAACATAAAAGCGCTTGGTAGTCTGACACCACTTCACATGTGAAGAATGCAAGAACAGGGCATTCCCTGGCTTTCCAGGGCTTAGGACTCGGCACGCTCACTGCTGAAGTCCTGAGTTCAGTCTCTGGTCGGGGAACTAAAATCCTACAAGCTGTGTCTCACAGTCAAAACTAAAATAACAATAATAATAAAAGTTTAATGCAAGGACAAGTTACAAGCATGGGGTTAACATGGGAACTATGAGAGCTTCTGGGGCTATCTATAGAATAAATGGGTCATGTGCTTCTCCTCTGTCATTTATCCATATAAAATCATTAGAGGAAAAGTCTAGCAACTGAAAAAAATTTTAGATAATCATAAATATCATATTTCACTTTGAATTACATATATATTCCCTTTACCATGCTCAATAACTACCAGGCCATCACAGAATAAAATAACAGCTGCCTTTAAATATCTGTCCTTGGGCACTAACAAACGACACACCTTCTGCTGTGAGCAGCATAAAAATTAAAAGTTCCAGTCTCCAATTAACATAAAAAGCTATATTTTTAACATAATGAACTAAGATAACAACCTTGTATCAGAGAGTTAATTCTTAGGTAGGTTGATAAGGAGTCCAGGGCCCAGGGAGGAGGAGAAAGGGACATTTTTTGTCTCCATTCCTTCATCTTAGTCGAATAAGACTTTTTCCCCTTAAGCTCCAAGTTGTTATGGCAACAGTCTATTTCTTTTAAGACTTTCTTTAAGCCCAGAGCTAATGATTACCCAACAAAACAACTCATTTTGCTCAAGGTTATGTTTTTCCTTAAACTCTGTACTAATGATTATATAACAACAATGCATCTTGTTGGAGGACAGGTCTTTCCTTCTTAATAGGAACCTTCTGACTAATCCTATTATCTTTAGACATACATTGTGGGAGTGAGTCTGGTAAGACCTTTCAACCTTGAGATATTCTTTTAATCTACTCTCAGTAACCAATGGAAAAAGTATATAAAGCCCCACCTAAGTTAGTCACTCTTTGCCCTCTTGTGATGTTTATGTCAGAAGCTTTCTCGATCTCTTTTGCACTATAAAAAAACTTCTGCCACCTGAAGCTCTGAGTGCCTGAAGCCTCATCTCTAGTCCCAAAGACTAAATTCTCTTCTTCAGAGATCACAAATCCCACACCGTTCACCATAAGCTATCAGTGTCACTATCATTCCATAAATCAAAACCAACTTCATTATATACATTAGAGCACTTTTGAATTATTCATTCACTTTTCAATCTTTTATTCATTAAGTGAACATTTAATATAGCCCATTATGTCAAATATTGCATAAGAGATTAGAGGCTTAGCCAATGCATGGAGAACTCTGTCATCAAATGATTCCTTCTTACAATTTGGAAATCAGTAAATATAGTAAGTCTCTAAGAAGGGGAATTTCCTGGCTGTCCAGCGGCGAGAACGTTGGGCTCTCACTGCTGAGGCCAGGGTTAAGCCTGGTCAGGGTAGTAAGATCCTGCAAGCTGCATGGTGAGCCAAACAACTTTTTTTAAATCTCTAAGAAATTGAACATAAGTAGGATGAACATTAAACAGATGGCATTCCCCACACACCTAAACACATCGTATGATGTCCTCAGTGGACTCAGAAGACTCAAAGATCGCTATCAAAGAGGTAAAAATAAAATCTCATGGAAGAGACCAAAACCTAAGTCGATACATAAAAACACTCCGGTAAAAGCAACATGAACCGGAATCTCCCATGAAATTGCTCTAGGGAGCAATTTAAACTCTAGGGAGTTATTTAAAACTGCACTAATATTACTCATAATTCCACAAAGCTAGAAATAACTAAATGGGCTTTTTAGACAAATGAATAAACAGATGGTGGTAAATCCACACAACAATATCATTCAGCAATGAGAAGGGACGGACAAGTGATACAGGCAACAGCTCAGATGAGTCTCAAGGCATTATACCGAGTGAAATCACAAGATTTCATTTACAGACACTCTGGGAAAGACAAAACTGTACTGGTGAAGAACAGAGAACTTTCTGCAAGGCACTGAGCTGGCAGAGGGTCTGGGCATGAGAGCATAGCGGGAGAAAGTGTTTCAGGTTGATGGAGCTGTTCTGAATGAGAGTGGTTACATGAATGTATACAAGTGTTAAAACTCAGAACTGTACACTCAGAAACTGCACACTCTTCTTTAAAAGGATTAACGTATATAGCTATCATTTTGTCAGTAATTTGCATGGATCAGGAGCTAAGCTCTACCAGAGCCCTGTGAAGTAGGTTTTATCCCCATTTTATTTACTTACTCACTTTATTTTTGTTGGGGAATAATTGACATACACATAACATTAGCTTCAGATGTACAACATGATGATTCAGTGTTTGTTTATACTGCAAAATGACTGACATAATACAGCTAATTAACATCCATCACCACACGTAATTACAGGACTTTTTTTTTTAATCCCCATGTTAGATATGAGGAAACAGACTTCATAAGGTTAAAGTACAGAAATTAAATGGGGTCTTTCGGCTAAATGTTAAGTGGTAGAATCCAAGTTTAAAACTGCAGTTGTTTTTCTGAAGTCCTCGTTTAACAAGCGTTTACTGAAGGGGCTAGGCAGAAGGACGAGGGTGTCAGGGGTGGAGGCTCTGCCCCCAAGGCCTCGGCCACGGGTGGTGGACGGGGGCTCACGGCGGCGTCACCAGAGGAGCGGACGCCACAACCTCTCGAGTGAGTTGTGTGTGTTTGTGGGGAAATGTTTACAAAATCTGAAAGAGCCAGGCGTGGTAACCGCAGCTGATAAACACCGCTTCCCACCTCACTGTGACCTCCCCTCTGTCACACTTCGTGTCCTTTTGAGCAGGCTGGCAAGGCCATGGTATTTTTAGGGCACAAACAAAAAGGGAAGTCGACCTGGAGACTGATTTAATCCAGATTTATCAGGATATATTTACGAGTTTCCCAGTCTCTTCCACGGACAGATAAACCCAGAATACCTCTGACGTACCATGCACCAACCCACCTGTGTAGGAACATGGGGTGTCGGTGACAAACCAGTTAACGTGGTGCCAATTCCAAAGACGAAAAAAAAAAGAAATTTTGAAGATCTCTATAATACTATAGCTTACATATGAAACAAGTTGAGGCGGGTTTTCCCAGATTTGGCAACAGTCCTAAAATACTTCATGGCATTACCAATAATGAATTTTAAAGCTAAAAGAAAACTGTCTAAATTGCCAAAATTAAAAAAAATTCTCTCAATCATAGGGCAGAAGACTGAATTATTGTTTTGTCCTCTCTATGGAAAATGATATTACAAAACCATGACACACAGATGCCAGAGTATAGGGCCAAAATACACGCAAAACTCAGTGGCACAGGGATGTCTCAAAAGCTAGTCAATACAGGATTATGTTACTTTTCTAGATATATGTGAAGTTTGCAGGTTTCTCAGCTTTTAAAAATTCTTAATTAAGGTCACTTATTTTCCCAATCCAAAGGAATATTCACTTTTGGACAGACATAGAGATTATTATACTTGAAATAAGACAGACAAAGGCAAATATCATCTATCAGTCGTATGTGAAATTTCTTTTTTAAAAATGACAAAAATGAACTTATTTACAAAACAGAAACAGACTTGGAGATTTCAAAAGCAAACTTATGGTTAGCAAAGAGGAAACAGGGAAGGAGATGGATAGGTTAGGAGCTTGAGATGAACACACACACACCACTATTTATAAGATACAGTCAACAAGGACCTGCTATACAGCGAAGGGAACTCTACTCCGTATTCCATAATATGAGAAAAAGATTTAAAATGCATAACTCTGACGTACACCTGAAACTAACACAACATTGTAAATCAATTATACTCCAACACAATAAAAATTTTAAAAAAAATTCACTTTTACACCCAATTCACTTCAAAAAGGTCTCTCTCAAGCCTCACAAGCCACGGACCTCCTCCTACTCACAAGTGTTCCAGCACCATGAAAGCAAGCCGGGTGCTGTGCGAAGCACCGGGTCATCTAAAACAGTATTTTAGTTAAAAATTTTGATAGAATGCACAACGTAAAATGGACCATTTTAACTGATTCTAAGTGTACATTCCAGCAGTGTTTAGTATATTCACATTATCCTGCACTCACTCTCCAGACCTTTTCCATCTTGCAAAACTGAAACTTTGCACCCATTAAACCTCTAGCTCCCCTTCCTCCCCTCCAGCCCTAGCACCCGCCCTTTCTTTCTTAGAGACAGGGACGTATTCTAGGTAGCCCGTATTAGTTGGAACACACAGTATTTGTCCTTTTGTGATGGGATAATGTCTTCGAGGTCCATCCATATTGTAGCATGTGTCAGCATTCCCTTCCTTTTTTATGGCTGAAGACCATACTATCATTGAAGGTCCCTACTGCGTTTGGCTTACCCATTCATCCATCCGTGGATGCTTGGGTTGCTTCCACCATTTTACCACCGCAAGTAACGTCAAGACCACATTGGTGCGTATAAAGGTATCTTCCAGTCCCTACTTTCAACACGTGTGTTCGTATCCAACCTCTGATACTTAAGAACTCTATTTCAGTTTGCTCATCTGTAAATTGGGGATGATGATAATACCCTCCTCACAATTAATATGCATAAAGCACTTAAAATAGTAGCTGAGGGAATTTCTTGGTGGTTTAGTGGTTAGGACTTGGGACTTCCACTGTCAGATCAAGGGTTCCATCCCCAGCAGGAAAAAAAAAAAAAAAACCAAAAACAGTAGCCGGCAAATAAGTACTACATTATTATTTGCTATTATTTGAAAAAATTAATCTTTATTGTATAAAGATTAATGTATAAATGTATAAATGTATAAATGTATAAATGTATAAATGTATAAATCTTTATTGAGATCTTTGCTTCTTTTTCACTATTTAAGTTAATATATATATATTTTTATACACAGGAGCATTTTGTATACTTGCTCTTTCCCAATAAATTACTGATTTTGCTTTTTCTTAATAGTATAAAAATCAGTTTTCAAAATTTTTTTTTGGTTTACAAAACAATGTGGGGATTTTCTGCAATCTTATAGGCTTCACTGTATTTTTTTTTTGTTTTACAAAACAATGTGGGGATTTTCTGCAGTCTTATAGGCTTCACTGTATGCAGTCATTCATTCTTTTTATAAATGCTTACTAGACAGGCATTAATTTCATTTCATAAACTTTTGATTGATTTGTATTAACAATCCCCAGCTTTACTGAAACTTTACATGTCCATATTTAACTTCAGTACATTCATTCAATGAATATTTAGAACAAGAATTCTGCATAACAGGATATTGTTCTAGGATATGGAGCTTCAATTCTTAAAACAAAAATAATTTTAATACTTTAAATGCATATGGGAAACATATAAGTCTCATGTGAAAAATATAAGAAAAAATATTCTGCTTCTAAAAATCACTTTTTTTCCTAATTTCCTTCTTAAGAGTATCAAACACAAAAAAGAACTGAAGTGCATATTTTAGAAACTGCCAGTAATTTAACATATTTTAAGTTTCCTTTCTTTGTATTATACTTTCATATAAACAATTTATGTAGAAAACTCTAATAGGACTTAGTCTAGAAATTAATTTTCTCAACCCCACAGTAAATGAATGTATAGAAAGCTGAATAGACACTATGGAATGAGGATAATTATAGGTCAAACTGAAATCTGAGTGCCTCCACTGATATCTAAAAAAAAAAATGTTCAAGGCTGAAAGAAACTATCAGTAAGTCCATCTCAAATAATTCTCATGCATATATAATGAGGAAAATAAATACAATTGTTTCTATATATTTTAGACAAACTCTTAAGTGAAAAACATCATATAAATTCCAAAATAAGGAGTTTCCACTTTGATTGATCTTAGGACCCTTGACTTTTGAAATTTTTAGACTGAGGTTAATTTCTAAAACATCCCTAGAATTAATGGTTGCTTTGTTAATTATAAATATTTTATGTTTATAATTATTTCAAGGTAAACCATTCCCTTTATAATTTTTATCATTTCCTGTTCAATTGTTTTGGAAGTTTGAGAACCATCCTTGTTTTGTTGTGTCTCTAGTCAGTGTTCTATGCTTTATGAGTCATTCTTGATAATGTTTCATGATTTACGCAGATTAAAGAAACAAGTGCTTTCTCTCTTCCTGAATCTTCTTCACTGGATGTTCCCTTTTCCTCGAATACATTCAGTGTCTGACCATTATATTTTAAATTGTGCCCAAAGCAAAATGAATGCTTATCTACCCAACTTGAAAATGAACTTTCCAGCAAACATTATTCCTAGATATTTCATAATTATCTAATTCCTCAATATTAGAGAAATATACCCTTTTTGCTTCTATGTCAAAATATTGAGCTATTGCATTAAGATACCTACAAGTAAGCTGTCGTCTGACACTGACAAAGCACAGGTCAAAGCCCTGACCTGAAAGGCCTTGGGCCACCTCCTCAGCTCACATCCACACCCCCGTGAGGCTCCAACAAGCCCCTTCCACCTTTCCAGTCCTCCTGCAGCCTTTTCTCTCTGCTCTTTAGCAAACTCATCCTCAGGCCTGAGCTTAAACACAAACCTTCCTTTGCAATACTTTAAAAAAATATTTTTCTAGTTTTATTGCGATATAATTGACATTCAGCACTACATAAGATTAGGGAGTGCAGCATAAAGATTTGAGCTATGTATATTGTGAAACAATTAACAGTAAATTTAGTGAATACCCCTTGTCTCATATAGATACGAAGTCTAACAAAGGAAAAAAAATTTCCTGTGATGAGAACTCTTACAGTCTACTCTCTTCACAACATGAGCTCACAGCAGAGTTAACTACAGTCATCATGCTTTACGTTACATTCCTAGAGCTTCTTGATGAAAGTGAAAGGAGAGTGAAAAAGTTGGCTTAAAACTCAACATTCAGAAAACTAAGATTATGGCATCTGGTCCCATCACTTCATGGCAAATAGATGGGGAAACAATGGAGACAGTGACAGACTGTATCTTTTTGAGCTCCAAAATCACTGCAGATGGTGGTGACTGCAGCCATGAAATTAAAAGATGCTTGCTCCTTGGAAGGAAAGTTATGACCAACCTAGACAGCATATTAAAAGGCAGAGACATTACCTTGCCAACAAAGGTCAGCCTAGTCAAAGCTATGATTGTTCCAGTAGTCATGTATGAATGTAAGAGTTGGACCATAAAGAAAGTTGAGCGCTGAAGAATTGATGCTTTTGAACTGTGGTGTTGGAGAACACTCTTGAGAGTCCCTTAGACTGCAAGGAGATCCAACCAGTCCATCCTAAAGGAAATCAGTCCTGAATATTCATTGGAAGGACTGATGTTGAAGCTCAAGCTCCACTACTTTGGCCACCTGCTGGGAAAAACTGACTCATTTGAAAAGACCCTGATGCTGGGAAAGACTGAAGACGGGAGGAGAAGGGGGTGACAGAGGATGAGATGGTTGAATGGCGTCACTGACCCAATGGACATGAGTTTGAGTAAGCTCCGGGAGTTGGTGATGGACAGGGAGGCCTGGTGTGCTGCAGTCCATGGGGTCGCAAAGAGTCGGACATGACTGAGCGACTGAACTGAACTGATGACTGGAAGTCTGTGCCTTCTGACCACGTTCACCCACTTTGCTGTCACACACCCCTGATGACTGGTGACCACAAATCTGGTCTCTTCTACAACTGTCTTATTTCACATGAGAGAGATGGTACAGTATCTGTCTTTCTCTGACTTAGCAAAATGCCCTCAAAGTCCATCCAGGTTGTAACAGGTGGCAGGATTTCCAGTTTCTTTAACAACTGAATAATATTTCACTGTGTACATACATACCACAATTTCTTTACCTATTTGTTCATCAGTGGAGATTTAGGCTGCTTCCAAGCCTCGGCTATAGTAACTAATGCTGCAGTGAACATCAGGGTGCGGATACCTCTTTGACATAGTGTTTTAATTTCCTTTGGGTATATTCATTCCCAGGAGTGAAACTGCTGAATCATATGAAAATGGTATTTTTATTTTTCTGAGGAACTTCTATACTGTTTTCTACAGTGACTGTTATCAATTTAGATTTTGCACCCATAATACACAAGGATACTCTTTTTCTCCACATCCTTGCCAGCATTTGTTATCTCTGGTCGTTTTGTCAATGGCCATTCTACAGGTGAGGTGGTTTCAATGTGCATTTTCCTAATGATTCTGGAGGTTGAACATCTTTTCAAGTACCTGTTGGCTATTCCCATATCTCTTTTGGAAAAAATCTATGCAAGTCCTTTGCCCATTTTTAAATTGAAAGACTTGCTTTCTGTTTTATTATCGCTGCTATTGAATTGTATGAGTTCCTTACATATTTTGATGTACTAATCCCTTATCAGATAGGTTGTCTGCAAATACCTTTTCCCATTCTGTTCCATGTCTTTTCATTTTATTCACTGTTTCTTTTTGCTGGGCAGAAGCTTTTAGCTTGATGTAGTCTCACTTGTCTATTTTTGTTTTTGTGCTTGGAGGTATCACATCTAAAACATCACTGACAGTGCCAGTGCCAAGGAGCTGTTTTTCCTTTGTTTTCTCCTGAGTCTTATGGTCTCAGGTCTTACATATAAGTCTTTATTTTTTTTTTCATTTATTTTTATTAGTTGGAGGCTAATCACTTTTCAATACCGCAGTGGGTCTTGTCATACATTGACATGAATCAGCCATGGATTTACATGTAAGGTCTTACATATAAGTCTTTAATTCATTCAAGTTAATCCTTGTAGAAAGGGATCTAAGTTTCATTCTTTCACATGTAAAAGTTCAGTCTTGCCAGCACCATCTGTTGAAGACTCTCCACTGTCTTTTTACTATTCTTGTCTCTGTTGTCAAATATTAGTTGACATATGTTTGGGCTTATTTCTGAGTTCTTGATTCTGTTCCATTAAATCCATTTGTCTTCTTTCATGCCAGTACCATACTGTTTAAAGTACTGTAGCTTGAAATCAGAAAGTGTGACACTTAACACTTTCTTCTTTCTCAGGATTGCTTTGGCCTTTCAGATATCTTTTGGTTTCATGTAAGTTATAATACTTTTTTCTACTTCTATTTAAAAAAAAAAACTGTCACTGGAAGCTTAATAGGGACTGTGTTAAATCTATAGATGGTTTTGGGTAGTATGGACATTACAATATTAATTCTTCCAGTCCATGAACACAGTATACCTATCAATTTATTTGTGTCTTCTTTGATTTCTTTCATCACTGTCTTGTAGTTTTCAGAGTAGAGGTATTTCACCTCCTTGGTTAAATTTATTCCTAAGAATTCTATTGCTTTTGATGCTATTGTAAATGGAACTGTTTTATTTATTTTTCAAATAGTACATTTTTAGTATATAGAAATACTACCGATTTTTTCAGCAATACTCTATCATATTCTTCAATTTTCCTGAATTAACTGATTAGATCTAACAATTTTCTAGTGGTGTCTTTAGTACTTTTCTCTGTATAAAATCATGTCATCTGCAGAGACAATTTTACATCTTCCTTTTCAATTCTGATGCTTTTTGTTGCTTGTTTTGTCTAGGACTTCCCAGTGCCATATTGAACAGAAGTGGTGAGAGTTGGCAAGCTTGTCTTGTTCCTGACCTTAGAGAAAAAGCTTTCAACCTTAACACTCTGTAAATTGATTTGGGATGAGGAGATTGAGTGAAAGTGGTCAAAAGGTACGAATGTCAAGTTATAAGATAAATACTGAGGATCCAATGCACCGCACGAGGGCCACAGTTACTGCGTGGTATCGTGAAAGTTGCTGAGAGTAAACCCTAACAATGCTCATCACAAGAAAAAAATTATACAATTGATTTAAGAAATTATGGCCAAACTACTATTTTTTAACCCCTTTAGACAGAAAATTCCATTATAAGTGAATTCATATTCCATGATTATTAGCAAATGCTAAGCATATAAAAGATAATTGGTAAATTTGAGTAAAATAATTGGCAAACCTAAAATGATGACTCTGTGAAAAAACAGCTGTGTGCTTTGCTAGACCCCATTTCAGCTGACAACTTCTTACGTGATAACCTACGTGACGAAAGATAATATACTGAGGGAGGGGGAGGAAAAGCCAATAATAAAGGGGATTAGTGAAAATAGAATAAATGTCTACTACTCCCTGCAACAGAAAAGCAGCCAAACAAGCAGAGGATTACTGGCTTAAACTGAATTAGAATCACTGAAAGTTGGGGCAAAACTTTCCAAACAAGAAAACTCTAAAAACTTTCTGTTAATATGTCTGCTATTTATTTCTTATTTTAAAAGCAACACATATAAGAAGACTATAAACACACCTATATATCCTCAAAATCCAAAAACCACCACAATGATGTACACTTGACTAGCTTTGCCTGTTTCTTTCTTTTTCTCGATCTGTGTATTTTTATGTGATCACCGTCTTGCAAACAGTGATAATATGCATGGTTTTACAACTCACCAAACTCTAGCAAAGCTATCAATTAAACACCAGTTTCCACATTTCCTATTACAGCCAATGAAGAACATGAAAAAATGGCTAAAATAAAATTAGAATAGAAAGACCAAAATTTAAACAGCATCTCCTCTTGTTCTTAAAATAAGAAAAAATATTTTTGCTGTATAATCTATAGCAAAATGACTTCACAGCATATGAAAACTTCCAGCACTACAAAAGCAAACGAAAGAAATGGAAACCTATTAAAAATGAAGAGTGACTGAACTCACTCATTCATTTTTTAACTTCCACCGGAACTGTTGTGTGAGCCAACCTGCCTCTGAGCACCCTCTTCCTTCCTATCAAATTGCTTCTACCCAGAACCTCCTGGGCTGAACCCTGCTCTCCAGCGTCTTCCAGAAGTAAAACACAAGTCCTGAACCCCTGCCTCTGTCCGCGCCGCTCCCCCAGCCAACAGCGGAACCACACTTCCTTGTCCGTGGGCTCCTCCATGGCCAAGACTGGGCTTCTCAGATGTTAGCTTGCATTAGAATTACAGGGGAACGGGGGCTTTTCAGAACACGGACTGCTGGTCCAACCACAGACGTTTCTGATTCAGGAGGTCTACGGTGAGTTTCAACCTGTGGCATTTCTAACTAGTTCCCAAGGGATGGTGGTGCTGCTCTGAGGCACCAACAGTCAACCCAGCACCAACTCCTGCAAAAAGCCTTCTCAATTTTCATACCTCTCAATGACCTCAGTTCTCACAAGTGTTGTCTTGATAAACTATACCACCCAGCTTAACACGCTTATGCTCTACGCCCTCATCACTCTGCTCTCCTGGTTTCACATCTTCTTTTCACACCACAAGACTGTGAGTCCCTCACGGGCAGTAAACACAAGACACAGTGCTCTTGTGATTTACGATCATCCCAGGATGGGCAGTCAGATAGGTAGACATGCCTAATACAACATATGGGCTCTGACTTCATAAGCAAACAATGTGAATTTTAAAATCTCAAGCAAATTTAATTGTACTAAAATGTTCTATTTGTTAGACATCATGCTAGGTTAGGCTTCCCTGGGGGCTCAGTCGGTAAAGAATCTGCCTGCAATGCAAGAGACCACTTGTACTACAGGAAGACCTGGGTTCCAGCCCTGGGTCAGGAAGATCCCCTGGAGGAGGGCATGGCAGCCCACTGCAGTATTCTTGCCTGGGAAATCCCACGGACAGAGGAGCCTGGCTGCCTACAGACCATGGGGTCGCAAGGGTCAGACATGACGGAACGGCTGAAGCGGCAGCAGACATTATGCTGCTGCTGAGTCGCTCCAGTCGTGTCCAACTCTGCACGACCCCATGGACGGCAGCCCACCAGGCTCCTCTGTCCCTGGGATTCTCCAGGCAAGAATACTGCAGTGGGCTGCCATTTCCTTCTCTAAGACATTATGTTAGATGTTTTCAAATACACAATGTCAACAAATACGAAAATAAGTTTAATTCTTATATTATGTGTTTATTATCTGTCTTCCTCTATCAGAAACTGACCATGAGGGAATCAAGCTTATGTTCCTTTTCTCCAACTACACTTCCGTAATATGTACTCAAGCTGAATAAACAGCTAGAGAAACGAGTCGTTTCTCTGGCCACAGTCCAGCTACAACTCACCACTGAAATCAACGTTTCTAGAAAAGATTATTCAACCTTTGGTCAAATCATCCAGATCAGTGTTACATCTTCAGGAAGCTTTTAAGGAGTAGATTAAAACACACACACACACACACACACACACACACACACAGAAGCAGTTATATTGCTTATCTTTCACAGGTTTTTTATTTTTAAAAATCTGTTATATGAAACAAAATTTTAAATGCTGAAAAAAGTCTATTAAACAGATGCAATGATTTCTATTACATACTTTCTCTATATGTACTAAAAAAGAAGCACTGACCAAAACAAGGTCTTTTCAACACTCCATCAGCTCATAATATTTTCATTAGTGAGAATCCATTGCAAACAAAGTTTTACTTAGGAAATGTAGTAACAATGTTGAATGCACAGACATTAGCTGGCACCAATAGGAATTTTACAGATAATATATAAAAACGGTTTCAATCTAGTCTGTAACAAAGCTATTAAATTTATTTGAACTAATTTCATAATCACTAACAATATTTGTGATGATCTGATTTAATCTTTGAAATTATCAAAATCCCCGTCAACTTGACTGGATTGCTGAGGAGCTCAAACACTCTCTAAAAAGAATATATGACAGATACATTTTAACAGCAATATTTAAAATTAACAGAATTAATCAGATAACCCTTTACAAATGAATTAATATAAATTATAAATTATAAACATAAATTAATATAAACTTTATCCCCCTTCTAGTTACCAGATGGTGAACTCATGTTTATTTATAATTCAGATCAAGGCATGTAACATTCAACACATTTTCTGTTTTCCATTATGAAAAAAAATATGAAAGTTCTATGTGAAAATGTAACTTCAATTTTTGAGACAGTAATTTCAAGGAAAAGAGATAAAGTGTGCAAAGTGAAGTTCCCAGTAAACCATTTCAATTATGCTTATTCTTACTCATGATATGTCTTAGGGAGTGGCTCAAATGGTAAAGAATCTGCCTGCAATGCAGGAGACCCAAGTTCGATCCCTGGGTCAGGAAGATCTCCTGGAGAAGGGAATGGCAACCGCTCCAGTATTCTTGCTTGGGAAATCCCATGGACAGAGGAGCCTGGCGGGCTACTGTCCATGGGGTCACAAGGAGTCGGACACAACTGAGCAACTAACACAGACACGTCTTAATACATCACTGATCAGTGTCTTACTTACTGAAGTCTTTTAACACTGTAATTCATGCTTTGTTAACTTAAGATCCTGCTACGTTACATATATTAGCATAGAAACTGTATGTCATATACCAAGCAGGGCTGATGCTGCCTAATCCACATTTTAGATTGTACAGAGTAACTTTAGGGGACATAATATAAATCTCATTAGTTCTAAGTATGAAATATCTAACAGTTTTATTTGAATGAAAATTAAATTCCATCTCAAGAATCATGGAGAGGTGAAAAAAATATAATAACTACATTCTTTAAGTAAAAAAAAAAAAAAAAAAGAAACCATTCATGTAAATATTGAAGGCAGCTCACAGCACCGATGTTTTCATTGTTAAGTACCTGACATTTACAGATATATATGATAGTGAGATGGTCTGATACTATATTTTAGACATAGAAATATAATAATGATAAAAAATGTCAGCCAGAAAAGATGGCACTGCTACTTATAATTCTTAAATAATTTGGGTTCAGTCAATCACTCTCTTGAAAACACAGTTTCCCTCTACAAAATGAACTAACACAGTTACATCTGGGGGTTTTTAAGCAAAATCCACATATTCTAAGCTTTATTCTACTACCAGAAGATTCCAAATAGAGTCATGCTGACTTCTTCACGCACCCCTTCTAATGGCACCAATACTATCAACTAATAATTGTGAGTAAAGGACCACAGTGGAGGTTAACAGTCCTTCCCTTGCCAGCTGAAATCCTCAAACAGCACCAGGATATGAACTGTGTTCCATCGCAGACTGCTCTTTCAAAATACGCAACTAGTTGGATCTGCATCATATCCTAATGTTTATTTACTAATTTTATATTTATACTTTGAGATCTGTGTAGATGCTGAATAGTTCAGCAGGCTGAGTCTTGATGAGTACCAGCTGGGCCCGTCAAATTTACTTTGCATAAAAATCAGCATAAAATGTAACAATTAGTGAAACAATTCATGACCTGGACAATTTTCTTTCTTTCCTAAGTTTTTCCCAAATGGAAGTAGAGCTGTGAGAGTGTACAGGCCTCAGTGCTTTCTGAGGAAATGTTTATATATTCTCTAAAAGAGTACAAGAGCTTATCAGGGAAATAAACGCTATCTCCAATTTCCAAACATTCCTGAAAACCGACTGTTTAGGATTTAGGATCAGAGATCAACCTTCAAAAGACAATTGGCCTCCAAAGTACAGATAGAACTTGATGTATTTAAAATGAAAAGAGTGTGACAGCAATAAAATTAAACTGGAAACAGTAAGAGTGAAGACTTCTGAAGTTTAAATCTCTGTGGCCATGTGGAGGTTCATCTTTCCCAAACCCTCTCCTCTTCCACATAGCACAGACAGTGACCCGCTGTCTACGTCACAAGACCAAGTGTCCCGGTCCCCTCGAAGGACCACTCTGGCTGTCCGACTAACCGGAACAAAGCAAGAACTTCCCTGTCTTCTTCTCTTTGAGGGACTGTGAATTCCTCAGAAACTTGATGATTCCAGGACCTAAAAAGGGCTTCCCACAAAGTTTGCTGAGTAAATAGAAACACAAGGTCTCTCAAGGGATTTAAAAACATATAGTATACAACCCCTTTCTTCAAGAACGTTTTAAATGACTATGGGGGAGATAAGAAGAACATAAAAATATTCTGCTGTCAGTATAACATGATCACCAAGTGTAGTGAAAGGGTCAGAGTGGATCACTTGGAGGATGAGAATATAACCTTCCCCGATATAATCATTTATTAAATAAAAACCACCCACAGTGGTGTTTACAGAATCACCTAGTATGCACCAAGAGTGCTGTTAGGTGAGAAAAATCAAAATAACCACAACACACTTAGTCTGCGCCCCCAACCTGCTCGTGGAGTCACTGCCCAGTAATTCCATCAAGACCTCGACCCTGAACCTTCAGTGATCCCCCAGCCTCTCCTGACACAGCTTCAACAACCTACCAAACGAACCTAAGTTTAATCCCCATTAATTTAACCGGATGTAAAGGGTGAAAGTATGCGAAGTGCCCTGAAAATTACAGCTGCTCTGTGGTCGTGATATTAATCCATTATAAATATGATCATAGTTTAAATAAAATGTCACGCATCCTCTATTTTTTTAAGCACTTTGCCTTCCAAGCAGCAAGCAAACAGTAGATAAATACTAAATGAGACAAAAACTATCTTCTCTAATAGCGCAGTCATCATTAAAAAAAAAATAAACACTTGGAAGCAGTGTAAAAGCTGGCCGTTTTAAAGGCAGGTATGATTCTGTAATTTAAATAACCCTTTATTTGTTTAAAAGTTTGCATTTTCGTTTATCTTTCTCTATGCAGAATATGCCTTTACACAATTTTCTGCCCCATAATGTAGATCATTTCCATACGAGGCTGGTTTTTCAGTGTTTATAAAAGTAAATATTTACTGAATATTTACAATGTACAAGGTATTGTGCAAATTATTTATTACAGCACAGCTTTCCTTAACTTCATTTTCTTTTACTAAACTGACACAAAGTGAAGTAATTTGGGCAGGCTCATCTCACTTTCAACAATCTATTCTCCAAGATCCTTCTAGCTATCACACTTCCTGTTTCTGGGTTCACACATGGAAATGCAAACACTCCCTAAAAAATCCTCCCCACAAAAACTGTCTTCCTCAAGACATTTTCAATGAAAGGGGTTGGAAGCAGAATAAAGTCTAGTTGAGAAAGACACAGAATTTTTTTTTAAAGTAATAAGACAGTGAGGGAAAAGACACAAGATGTTTCAGAGAACCATCACTACTTTAATCTGTAACCACATAAATGAAATCAAGATATCTAACTGGCTTTCTACATCTCAAAGCAGATTGGGCAGTGCTTTCTCATGCCACTCACGCAAGCTCAGCACTACATTTTGCCTTTAAACAGTCTGCAGGGGCCAGGCTACAGAATCTCACTGAATAGGAAGGGGTGTAATCAGATACATTCTTGCGATGAACTCTCTGGAAAAGGAGGTAGAAAGGGTCTGACCAGACCCCAGCCCCTGGCGGCAGAATTAAAGGTTCTTTTCACTGCGCTTTCACTGCCAACTGCCTGCATCCTTGTTCACTACTGATGCATCCTGCGATGCGGTCACTTCTTGGCCTGTTCCCACCACTGGACGGTGAGCCCCAAGGGGACGTTTCATTCACATTCTCAGTGGCAGCAGCAGTCTAGCCCTGCACAGGGTCACTTTCAAAATCATCTTCCTATAAGAACAAGGTTTTCTTCCAGCATAACTGAGTACTGTTTCAATCACACATTGCTATTCTTAATAACCATTTAACTCCTGAGTATATGTATCAAGTAGTTTAACGGATTATTTGGTTAACTAGTATAGAGAACAGATTCAGGAGATAGGAAGCGATGCATTCAAATATTTATAAAATTTAAAAGAAAACTATCCCTATCACGCCAGAGTGAAAGTGAAAAGTCGCTCAGTTGTGTCCGAGTCTTTGCGACCCCATGGACTGTATCCATGGAATTCTCCAGGCCAGAATACTGGAGTGGGTAGCTATTCCCTTCTCCAGGGGATCTTCCCAACCCAGGGATTGAACCCAGGACTCCCACATTGCATGTGGATTCTTTACCAGCTGAGCCACCACTAAAACAGTCTGCAATTCCTTTCATTTTCTAAGTATGCTCAGTTTTGTATTTAACAGACATCATATGTTTTTTAACTTTTATTTTATACTGGAATATAATTGATTAACAATGTTGACATCATGTAATTTGGCATCATGTTATTACCCGTCATTATACAGCAAGTTGAAATTTGCATCTTGCCTTAAGCACAACTCAGTCACACTTAAAAGTTTCAGACATCTCAAATTATTTTCAAATGTGTAAGGTGTATAATAAATGAAATATGCCATGTCAAGCTTTATTCTTACTATTAGTGCTATGAACCTTTTGAAAAAAATATGCCTGTCTCTGATATATGTATATTTCTCTCTCTTTCTCCTTTTTCCCCTCCCTTTCAATCCACACATATATGCACACACATTCATACATACCTGTGGACATGTACTTTAAAGACCATTTTGTGCTTCAATATCCAAAGCTCTCTTTTTAAAAAAATTAACCTCTTCTTTCTTGTAAAAATTATGTCAGAAAGCCACAGAAACTTTCTTATGTAGAGTAAGGAAATGTGGCCTCAAGCACAATGCTCAGTAGCATGGTTCTAACAAGCGTGATATTTTACTAATGATCATTTCTGAACTTTAAGTGTATAGCATTTTGTCACACTAAAAAACTTTCAGAAAAGCAGTATACATGTTTGCTTATATATAAGTTCTCCATAAATTAAAATTATATACAAATTTTAATTTCTACTATAACAACATTCACAGAAATGAGAAGTCATAATCAGCCAAATATAAATTCATCTAAATCCAAAATTAAAACACTACAATATCCAAAGTCAATATATTAATATAGATTCAACTCAGGGAAATTCATTCGACTTCACATTATTTTTTTTGAGTCCACCTTCCATTTTTCATAAATATAACCATATCCTAAGTTTATAAGTATAAGCAAAACATCTAATGCAACTCAATTTTCCTACTGTGCACATATAAAAATTGTTTGAATAATTTATTTTGCAAAATGTAATAATGTAATAATACAAATATATTTGGAATTTTTTATAACCCATAATAATAATTACATAAAATCAAGTCTAATACTAACTTCCAGATTTTTCAATGTGGTCACATCCAAGTAAATTTTCAAATTTTTGACGACAGATCATTTTTTTTAAAGATCATTCTTTTGTGTTTATTTCTTCTCATTCTAACTTATTTTTTATCTTTTTAAATGGAATACAATTTTCACAAAATTAATGTACTAATATTTGTCTCTTTTTACTTTTAGCATTTTTTTGGTAAGTGACAAACACCTTTTTGTCACTATGAAATAGGAAAAAATCCAACATTCAATCTGAACAAGGTCTTACCTTCGGATTTCTTGTTTTTCCGCTTCAGCCATTTCTCTACAGTCTCTGCACTAACGCTTTCAGACACAAATTCATCTAATACCTGAGGGTGGAGAGAAAGATAGGCCTTCACTTTTTCATCTGTCAAATCTGTAAAAGAATTGAACAGAATAAAATTAACCAATGTGACATCTTTGTTTACATCAAAGACATGGAAAAATGACACATTATGTAGATAGATTTAGCACATAAATATTTTTAACAATATACATACATACAACGGACTATGATTCAACCATAAGTAGGAATGAAGTTCAGTTACAACATGGAGAAATCTTAAGAACAGTATGGCAAATAAAATCAGCTAGACACAAAGGGCAAATATTATATGATTCCACTTATGGGAAACCTATGGACCGGGTAAATTCAGAGAGACAAAGCAAAGTAGTGGCTTCCAGGAGCTGAGGAAAAGGAGAATGAGGACTTATTTGCTTTGTGGGTACGGAGTTTCTGGTTTGGGAAGCAGACAGGCGTGATGGTTGCACACACTGTGAGTATCATTAATGCCACTGGATTATATACTTGATATGCTTAAAATGGCAAGTTCTGTGTTATTTACGTTTCACCACTTTGAAAAAGTAGAAGAAAAAGTTAGAACTTCAGAAATTTTAAACTATAGATATTTCATCATGTTACACCGCTGTTTTCCAACAATAAATTTCAGTGTTATATTTGAATCAATGCTGTATTGTAGTGCTGTGCGGTTAAGCCTTACAAAGCACTTCTACTTTACGTTAAGTAATTATCATACATTTAACACAACAAAAGCGAAAACTCTAGCAAGAAAATAAAACAGGAGAGTAAAGTACTAATAGATTTTGGGTGCTAAAAGCATGTTTAATGAATAAGTTCTTATATTTTCCTGTTAATAACACAAATTCTCCTTTTTCTCAGGGCCACTAAATCCAATGGTACAATTGATGTTCAGTCCAAAATAATCTCAATATTTTTTCATTGATATTCAATATGTATAGCCCATTTCACAAAAATAATCTTCAAAGTCTAATAATAACTGTTGAATAGACACAGAATTTTCAAAGAACTTTCGCAGATCTTCACTTAAAAATATAAAATCATACATTGTCAAACTTTTGCTTCAGGTTGGTATGCCATTTCACCAAAGCACTCAAAATCACAGGCTATCAGTAGTTATTACTCAGTGATTTTAATTATTTAAAATAATTATTGAGAGTACTACTGAATACTCTGTGAATTATTCAATAAATTACCATCCTTAGGGATGGTTAGGTGGGAAAGGCAATGGAAATTCGTACTGTTAGATGCAGAAAGGAAAAAACGAAGCATATCGTTGTGACTTCAGAGAACAGGCTGCATGCCTGCAGCAGCAGACAAGGCACAGAACTCGTACGTATCAATTACTTCTGCTGGGGACTAAAGTCACAACTGCAGGATTCCACAACAGAATGGTATTACTAAGAAAGCAAATGATTTATTTCAATGAATTAAATTCAATTATTAGTTAAGCACTCGATTTAAATGATATAGATCTCATATATAATTACGTAGTTGAATTATATTAATAAAGAAACAAGACCCAGTCCGTGTTCGCCCTGCAAAGAGCCTCAGGGATGTGAAATCCAATTTGAGAAATTCTATAAGGTACTGAAAGATATGAGACTCATTAAAGTAAGAGAGTGCTCTCTTGACAAAGCAAGTTAGAGTCTCCAGATACAAAAGGCACAGAATACAAGTAAGCTGAGAGCTGATCTGACCTCAAGAAAACAAAGTAATGTTCACCCTCTGATTATGCCTATAATAGTGGAACAAGTTCAACATTTGATTCCTTCTTAAAGCTTCCTTATATCACTTTTGTGACATAAATATGGTTCCTATCCTAACTTTCTAGTTTTGCTCTTCACCTCCGCTTTCTCTACAATAATCTACGATGATAAGCAAAATCTGAATCAAGAATCTTAGTATATTTTTGATCTCTAGTTTGGAAATTCTTCCATTACCTCAAGCTCCATCTTGACTCAAAGCTGTATGAGTCATCTCCTTCCCACTTATTCCCAAAGTGGGTTTAACTCTTTTCCCTGTTACTACTAGTCTCCATTCTTCCAGAAGCCCAGGTTGAAAACGTAAAGTCTAATCGACTCACTGTCACCTCATTTCATCTTAGTGCATGTTATACATACAAGTCCTATTTGCCAAATTACATATCAGATAAAGGAACTCTATCTGAGATATACAAAGAAAGCTTAAATCTCAACAAGGAAAAAAAAAACACAATTATAAACGAGTCAAAGAGCTGACACTTTGCCAAAAGCAGATACAGATATGGCAAATAAAAATCTGAAAAGATGATCATTTGTCACTAGTGAGTTAAACAAAAATCAGATTCCACTATCTAACAGAATGGTTACAATCCAAAAAACTGACTAATACAAATAATACAGAAAGAAACTTCACCTCATTTACTACTGGGTTAGTTCATTGCCGTAAGACAGGATGAATGCTTAATTTGTTCCCCTTACTGACCAGTTTTACAATGAGCTGGTTCAGCAGCATTCTCCTGGAGGCGAAGAACTAAAAACTTTACTACTGTGAACCCATGCACGCACGCTTAGTCATCAGTCGTGTCCGATCGACTCTTTGCGGCCCCATGGACTGTCGCCCACTAGGCTCCTCTGTCCATGAGATTCCCAGGCAAGAACACCGGAGGGGGTTGCCACGCCCTCCTCCAGGGGATGTTCCCAACCCAGGGATGGAACATCTCTTGTCTCTCCTGCTTTGCGGGTGTATGCTTTGCCACTGAGCCACCAGGGAAGCCCAGATATCTCACTAGAAATGTACGGGCTACTGCATTCTAGAGTCACGTGGAATGTTCTTCTCTGGTTATATCACTGACTCAATACACATTTAGGTTCACTTCAGATGTATCTGTAAATGTGTCTTTATGACAAACTGTTATTCTAAAAATGGGTATTTACATGCTGAAGAATTTTTTAATTCCGGAATCTTGCCACTTTAAGATTCATTAAAATTAGAAAATCACCTTCAAATCAGAGGCTTAAGTATTCCTCAGAGGGATACTTAAAATTAATTACAAGTACTAAAGGATCTATCACTAGAAATAGGAAAAAAAAACCCACAATTTCTCAAGTATTAACTCTGCTATCTTAATTTGCAGATAAACCTTCTATTATATGTCTATATTCTTTTTGCAAAAGCAGAGAAAACCATATGGCAGGAGCCCAGCACCCTCCCACCACCCACCCCTGCTCCTGAGCTGTGGATCCTTAGCTCCCATTCCACAGTGCCCTTATCTTACCCTAACTCAGGTCTTCTCTATCTTAAAATGATTCTTTCCTGAGGGAAGGTGCCTTACCATCAAGTCTTCTCCTGCCCCATTATCCAACTCAATAGAGTTAGTTGAGTAGCTACTCTCAACTGGATAGAAGAAACCATATATTTCAAAATTCTGATGTATACATTACTAATAATCTTTTCTCTGACTCATCACAATAACTGTCTCAATCTTGTATTTTCCTATATGCTCACTCCAGGTGTGAAGAATAAGTAAATAACTTTCAGCTTCTTAAAGTCTTCATTCAACTGTTAGATAGCTTTGGATTAAAACAACCAACCAGGAAAAAAAAAAAAAACTTCTCATGCTACTAAACATTGCACTGCTGCTGCTGCTGCTGCTAAGTCACTTCAGTTGCGTCCAACTCTGTGCAACCCCATAGACGGCAGCCCATCAGGCTCCGCCGTCCCTGGGATTCTCCAGGCAAGAACACTGGAGTGGGCTGCCATTTCCTTCTCCAATGCAGGAAAGTGAAAAGTGAAAGTGAAGTCGCTTAGTCTGACTCTTCCGACTCCATGGACTGCAGCCTACCAGGCTTCTCCATCCATGGGATTTTCCAGGCAAGAGTACTGGAGTGGGATGCCATTGCCTTCTCCAAACATTGCACTGTAATCGTTCAATTGTCAAAGAACAACCTGAGCTGAGAGGGGCTGAAACGCGCATCACCATGAGGAGTCTGCAAAGGAGGACAAGTGATTAGCTGAGAGAACACACAGTTCTCGGTGGATGTTATTAACGCTTCATCTGAACGATGTCAGGCAAAAAAGGCAAAGAATTTTGCATTGGCTTCTTTTTTTCTGTTTTCTTTTTAATCCAGGTGACCAAACTAGAATCAGCATTTTAGGAAGCCAAATTGTACTGCAACTTCAGGTAGAAATTTTTAGGGAAGAAAAAGCCCAGTGACTGGGTGTGGGCATTTGGGAGAGGGAACCCGGGGCTGCCAGGATCGACCACAGCCAAACAAAAGACCGTTGAAAACATATGTTTTAAGAAGCAACCTTTCTAAGTGTCTGGGAACATCTGTCAGGTCAAAAGAACACATGGTAGCTCACGTCATACTGAGCAGCGGTGGGCGGTCACCCTGCCCAACAGCAAGGCTTCGCTAAAAGCTGTGGGTGCGTGTGTGTTCACACAAGTTGCAGGCGGTCATTCTCCTGGCTGCATGTACGGGCTCCTGTGCACAGTCTTCTTTATTCACCAAAATCAAGCACAGAGTAGCAGGGGAATGAGCTTAAAGTCGGGCAAGTGTGCCTTCTGAACCCCGCACTCAGCTTTGTCCACCTGCCTCCTCCTGAGTATCTCTCCGTCTCTCTCTCTCTCCCATCTCTACTCCAACCACCTCTTCTCCTTCCTTAACAGAAGGATACAACAGCCTGAGCATCAGTGGGTCACTCTCCCCACAACACTTCTCAGATTATGATTCCAGGCTACCTACCGGGTATTGTAAAAGTTTTCTTAAAACTCAACAATCATAAAACTAAGATCATGACATCTGGCCCATCACTTCATGGCAAATAGATGGGGAGACAGTGGAAACAGTGGCAGATTTTACTTTTTTTGGGCTCCAAAATCACTGCAGATGGTGACTGCAGCCATGAAATTAAAAGACACTTGCTCCTTGGGAGGAAAGTTATAACCTACCTAGACAGCATATGAAAGCAGAGACGTTACTTTACTGACAAAGGTCCATGAAGTCAAAGCTATGGTTTTTCCAGTGGTCATGTATGGATGTGAGTTGGACTATAAAGAACGCTGAGCACCAAAGAATTGATGATTTTGAACTGTGGTGTTGGAGAAGACTCTTGAGAGTCCCTTGGACTGCAAAGAGATCCAACCAGTCCATCCTAAAGGAAATCAGTTCTGGGTGTTCATTGGAAGGACTGATGGTGAAGCTGAAACTCCAATACTCTGGCCACCTGATGGGAAGAACTGACTCATTTGAAAAGACCCTGATGCTGGGAAAGATTGAAGGCAGGAGGAAAAAGGGACAACAGAGGATGAGATGGTTGGATGGCATCACCGACTCAATGGACATGAGTTTGAGTAAACTCCAGGAGTTGGTGATGGACAA
>CM035302.1:34536479-34631756 GCA_020226075.1 Hydropotes inermis
AGAATTGATGATTTTGAACTGTGGTGTTGGAGAAGACTCTTGAGAGTCCCTTGGACTGCAAAGAGATCCAACCAGTCCATCCTAAAGGAAATCAGTTCTGGGTGTTCATTGGAAGGACTGATGGTGAAGCTGAAACTCCAATACTCTGGCCACCTGATGGGAAGAACTGACTCATTTGAAAAGACCCTGATGCTGGGAAAGATTGAAGGCAGGAGGAAAAAGGGACAACAGAGGATGAGATGGTTGGATGGCATCACCGACTCAATGGACATGAGTTTGAGTAAACTCCAGGAGTTGGTGATGGACAGGGAGGCCTGGCGTGCTGCAGTCCATGGAGTTGCAAAGAGTCAGACACGACTGAGCGACTGAACTGAACTGAGGACTGATAATCCAGGGTGCCATGTGTCTGGCAGAGGGCAAACACTCAGCAAACACGGGTGGAATAAATGAATCCTAGTCCTGGAACTGTAAGAAACGAAAACAATCAGAGCAGCATGGACACAGAAAACGAGTGCCTCGGAGGCAATCATTAAGGCTGGAACAAAACTACAAGCCCACGAGCTCACCTCCTAAAGCCCAACTGCCTCTTGTTCTTGAGATGTGCCCTGAGCTTATTATGGTTCGGTGGGATTGCTCCTGACCACTGCTCTCCCTCGAATCGGAACTACATGACACATTTCACTTCAGATTATAGACAGAGAAACCTGACTGCTCAAGCTTGGACTTTGACAAGAAGGCAGGAAGCAGTCTGGAGCAGAAACCACCCAGAACCACCAGTCAGACCTGAACGTAAGTCTAATGGGGGACCCCATTTCCCCCCACGCTTCCTTCATTTCCTCAACGGGCCCAGTCCCTTCCCATCCGCCGTCTCCTCTGGAGTCTGTCCTGACTCTTCTCCGCGCTTCACCACTTGTCTCAGTGAGACATTTAGCTGATGGAAGAGCAGCATCCTCAGAGATCACTTCCCTGACCACACGCTCTCCACTCACTCCGCTGCTCAACAGTTCTCTCTCACTCCACGTCACCCATCCCAAGCTGAATTCTATTTCCTTATCGCTCTCTTACTGGGCTCCAGCCTCCGCGGGCAGACGACGAGCTCACGAGGGCCGCAGCCGGCCTTTGTCACTCTGCCGTCCGCAGAGCGCGGTCCCTGGCTCCGAGCAGGGCAGACTGGCCATGCCCGCCCGAGGCTGTCCTGAGGGCCTGCCTGCAGGCTTGGTCCTCAGCTGGCACCGGAGAACTTGGCTTGGAGCGTGTCGCCAGTGAGCTGCGGGGCCCGGACTGCTTGTGCAAACAGTGTGATTTATGCCAAACACCTGCTTTCATTCTGGAAGTCTGTACTCTGGACAGCCGCAGGCAGAGCGTGCCTGTGTGAGGAGCCCCCAGCAAGAACGCTGGTGCTGAGTCTCTAGTGAGTCTCCCTAGTCAGCAGTTTTGCACGCGCGTCGTCACAGCCATTGCTGGGGGCGATCAGACAAGTCCTGAGTGATTCTCTGCGGGAGGACTCCTGCCAGATGCCCCGGTCTTCACCCTGAGCACCGTCCCCTTGGCTGGTTCGGCACTGCACCCTCTCCTTCCATAAGAAGTCCTAACCGTAAGCATGACTACGTGGCCCGGAGCCCCAGCAAATCACTGAGCTTAGGAGCAGTCTTGGGAATCCCCAGCACACGGACCATCAACAATAACGAACGAATCCATAGACATCGTCTGTCTTACGTCGACTTCTCAGATGTGCAGCCGTGCGGCTGCAAACTGTGCCCAGTCTTGCGAGATCACCGAGGCACCCAGGATGGAAAGCAAACATCCCAGCGAGGGGCCCCACCTCTCAGCAGCCCACGCCCCCGACTCCTCCTCCCTGACACCAGATGAGATTCGTTTCTTTCTTTCACACTACTTTCATGTTCTTTTCCCACTGAAACAGTTTAAATATACTGTTTTCTGAAAAACGAGAATTTTTTTTCCAAACATGCTTTTCTAATTTAGACACCCTTCAATCCACCTCTAATGAAGCTCCAATTCTGGAAATAGATCCCTGTATATATGAACCCTTTAAGTCAAAGTTCTTCCCCATAATGTACTGGTGTACAAGAGCTTATAAACATAAGGGTTCACAGAGCAGTTCCTTCTTCCATTTATCAAATAAGGGAAGGGGGCAGTGGGCTCTAACATTCATTTCCTTTGGGCTTCTTTATTTAAAAAGGCAGAGTCCCTTATACTCAATGCACAGACGTTATCCCATAAGAGAGGTAGTTGGTTTTCAGTATCATTAAAATGACCCTAAAATTATAACAAAAATGGACAGATGAGATGTTTTTTTGGGATTTCTGTCAAGTCCCATAGCGAATGATACCATTCTTTTTAACCAAAGAGGAAAAAGAGGAAGCAGAGTGAAAACAAATGCCATGTCATTTTTCACAGAAAACCCTAAAATTCATGGGACCCATTCCCAACGAGCCCAAGCAAAGTTGAGAGAGAACAATACAGCTGGAGACACCACAATCCCACATTTCAAATGTTATTACAACGCTACAGTAATAAAAACAGTACAGTGCTGACATAAAAGGCTTCCCGGGAGCTCAGCAGTAGAGTGTCCACCTGCAATGCAGGAGACGCAGGTTCGAGCCCTGGGTCGGGACGAGCCCCTGGAGGAGGGCATGGCAACCCCCTCCAGGATTCTTGCCTGGAAAATCCCATGGACAGGGCAGCCTGGTGGTCTACAGTCCACAGTGTTGCAAAGAGTCAGACATGACTGAACACTCACTCACTGACAAATAGATTAACAGACCAATGAGACAGAATCAGGAGCCCAGATATAAACCTTCAAATACAGAGTCAACTAATATCTGATAAGAGTGTCAAGGGGAGAGTCAGGAAAGACTCAGTGGGGAAAGACAGTTTCTTAGATAAACAGTGTTGGGAAAGCTGGATGGCCACATGCATGAGAACTGAAGGGGATCCCTATCTCACACCACTCATGAATTAACTCAAGATTGGAGTTAAGACTTAAACAGGAGAGGGGAAAGAATAAAACTCCCAGGTAAAAGCTCCTTGATGTGATGTTGGCAAAGTTGTTCTGGATGACACAGGCGACAAGAGAAAAAATAGAAAAGGGAGACTGCACCCAACTATGAAGTTTCTGCACATCAGAAACAATCAGCCAAACAAAAAGGCAACCTACAGAATTGGAGAAAAATATCCCTCTGATAAATGGTTGATATCTACAACATATGAGGAATTCATCCACCTTAGTGGCAAAAAAAAATCCAGTTGAAAAATGAGCATAGGACTTGAATAGACATTTTTCCAAAGCAGACATACAAAGGATGAATAGATAAGTATATACAAAGGTATCAAACATCACTAATAATCCGGTAAATGAAACTGAAATCTACAGTGAAGATTCGCATCACACCTGTTACTTTGGCCATCATCAAAATGACAAGAGGTAACGTGGTTATACTTGTGCACTGGTGGTGGGAATACAAATTGGTATAGCCAGCATGGAAAACAGTATGAAGTTTCTGCAAAAATTAAAAATAGAACTCACACGATCCAGCAGTCATACTCCTGGGTATTTATCTGAAGGAGATAAAATCGCTCTCTTTAACAGATGTATCTGGGGCACTCCCTGGAAGTCCAGTGGTTAGGACACCCCCTTCTATCCAGGGGCACAGGTTGGATCTCAGGTCAGGGAACTAATATCCTGAAAGCCACAGGGTATTGACGTAAAAAGGAAGAACAGAGATATCTGTACTGCCTTTTCTTTACACAGATTCATTAGAACAATTTATTTTTTTTTATTTCTAACTGCAGGATAATTGTTTTACAATGTTCTATTGGTTTCTGCCATATGACAGGGTGAGTCAGCTGTAAGCATAATGTGCCCCCCAGCCCTCCGCTTTTGAGTCTACCTCCCAACCCACCCTATCCCACACCTCTAAGCCGTCACAGAGCACCAGCTGAATTTCCTATGTTATATAGTGACTTCTTGCCAGCTACCTGTTTCACATGTGGTGATGTATATGTTTCAAGGCCATTCTCTGAATTCATCCCACTCCCTTCTTCCCCCGTGTCCACAAGTCTAGGCTCTATGTCTGTGTCTCTATTCCTCCCAGGCAAACAGGTTCGTCAGTCCACTTTTCTAGATTCCATGTATGTGCATTGCTGCTGCGGCTGCTGCTAAGTTGCTTCAGTCGTGTCCGACTCTGTGCGACCCCACAGACGGCAGCCCACCAGGCTCCCCCATCCCTGGGATTCTCCAGGCAAGAACACTAGAGTGGGTTGCCATAGCCTTCTCCAATGCATGAGAGTGAAAAGCGAAAGTGAGGTCGTTCAGTCGTGTCCGCCTCTTCGAGACCCCATGGACTGCAGCCTACCAGGCTCCTCCATCCATGGGACTTTCCAGGCAAGAGTAATAGAGTGGGTTGCCATTGCCTCTCTGATATATTCATTAATGCATGATATTTGTTTTCTCTTTCTTTCTTATTTCACTGTATAATAAGCTCTAGGTTCATCCATACCTCACTAGAACTGACTCAAATCCATTTCTTTTATGGCTGAGTAGTATTTCATGGCATATATGTACCACAACTTCTTTAACCACTCATCTGTCGATGGACATCTAAGCTATTTATATATCCTGACTGTTGTAAACAGTGGAACAGTGAACACTGGAGCATGTGTCATTTTGAATTATGGTTTCCTCAAGGTATATGTCCACAACAGGATGGCTGGGTCAAACAATTTTATTCCTAGTTCATCGTCTTCTCTGCAGCACTATTCATAATTACCAAATCACGGAAACAACCTTAGGGTTCATCTCAGATGAATGGATAAAAAAGATCACACACACGCACACACACATAAGCAGGCACACATGCACACACAAACACACAATGGAATATTATTGAGCCTTAAAAAGGAAAGAGAGCCTGCCCTTGTGACAACGTGGATGGAATTTGAAGGCATTATGCTGCATTAAATAAGTAAGACAGAGAAAGACTAATACTATATGATTTCATTTGTATATGGAATCTAAATAAATCAGACTCAAAGAGAAAGTACTGGTGGTTGCCAGGGGCTCGTGGCTGGGGGATATGGGAGATGTTGGTCAATGGTTGTGTGTGTGTTAGTCACTCAGTCGTGTTGGACTCTCTGCAACCCCGTGGACTATAGCCTGCCAGGCTCTTCTTTCCATGGGATTCTCCAGGCAAGAATACTGGAGTGGGTCGCTAGTCCCTGCTCCAGGGGATCTTCCTGACCTGGGGACTGAACCTGGGTCTCCAGCACTGCAGGCAGATTCTTCACCATCTGAGCCACCAGGGAAGCCCGTTGGTCAATGGCTACAAACTTCCAACTATAAGATGAAATAGTGAACAAATCCTGGGGAGCTATTATACAGTGTTGTGACTGTAATTAACAGTACTGTACTATATACTTAAAAGCTGTTGAGAGTAGATCTTAAAAGTTATCAACACACACACACACACACACAAAGGTAATTAAGTGAGGGGATGGAGGTGTTAACTAACCTGATTGTGGTTAATATTTTCTCAATATATAAGTGTCTGAAGTCATCATGTTGTATACTTTAAGGATACATATACATCTATAATACTTACATAAAGCTGAGGAAAGTTTTAAATGTCTTATAATAATTATTCTTGCATTCTAATTATCTATTTGTATAACCTAAACAATTTCTTCCACCCAAGTACATTCTTACTGAAAGAAGATTTGCCTATGACCTAAAAAGGAGCCATTTAATGAAACTTAATTGAATATACCACTAGGATTTTGACCTACATAACTGATTACTCATTCCAAGTGAATTCACAGCCTGGGGAGGGTGACTTGGCTGCAAGGAAGACATTGTTTCCATCATTTGTAATTTGCATTTATCAGAAGGCAAATCCCACACTGTTGTATTTCTAAACCAAAGTGAAATTACATGTTTTCTCTTAGCCGAGAGTTATCTATAAGATTTTACTTTTTTCCTTTTTTCCCCCTTTATTATTATTAGTTGGAGGCTAATTACTTTACAATATTGTAGTGGTTTTTGTCATACATTGACATGAATCAGCCATGGATATACATGTATTCCCCATCCCGATCGCCCCTCCCACATCCCTCTCCACCCAATCCCTCTGGGTCTTCCCAGTGCACCAGGTCTGAGCACTTGTCTCATGCATCCGGCCTGGGCTGGTGATCTGTTTCACCTTAGATAATATACATGTTTCAATGCTGTTCTCTTGAAACATCCCACCCTCGCCTTCTCCCACAGAGTCCAAAAGTCTGTTCTGTACATCTGTGTCTCTTTTTCTGTTTTGCATATAGGGTTATCGTTACCATCTTTCTAAATTCCATATACATGTGTTAGTATACTGTACTGGTCTTTATCTTTCTGGCTTACTTCACTCTGTATAATGGGCTCCAGTTTCATCCATCTCATTATAATTTATTCAAATGAATTCTTTTTAATGGCTGAGTAATATTCCATGGTGTATATGTACCACAGCTTCCTTATCCATTCGTCTGCTGATGGGCATCTAGGTTGCTTCCATGTCCTGGCTATGATAAACAGTGCTGCGATGAACATTGGGGTGCACATGTCTCTTTCAGATCTGGTTTCCTTGGTGTGTATGCCCAGAAGTGGGATTGCTGGGTCATATGGAAGTTCTATTTCCAGTTTTTTAAGAAATCTCCACACTGTTCTCCATAGCGGCTGTACTAGTTTGCATTCCCACCAACAGTGTAAGAGGGTTCCCTTTTCTCCACACCCTCTCCAGCATTTATCGCTTGTAGACTTTTGGATAGCAGCCATCCTGACTGGCATGTAATGGTACCTCATTGTGGTTTTGATTTGCATTTCTCTGATAATGAGTGATGTTGAGCATCTTTTCATGTGTTTGTTAGCCATCTGTATGTCTTCTTTGGAGAAATGTCTGTTTAGTTCTTTGGCCCATTTTTTGATTGGGTCATTTTATTTTCTTGAATTGAGAAAGCCACATTTTTACTAAGTTGCTCAAAGTGGTAAGATAAAGATGAAAACAATGATTTTGGAGTAGAATTACACAAGTAAGCTTCACAATGCAAATCTCTGCCCTTCTCATGACTAGAAAAGAAGACCACCAAAGTGAAGCCTAACATGGAAGCAGACCCTCAGCCACAGGCTATGCAGTGTAGAGGGTTTAAGACTCTCACCTCTTTAACTCAAGTTCAGCCATAAATTCAGAGTAACCTGGTGGGACATCTTGGTCCTCCAGGTTTTGAGTCACCATAAGCTCAAGCACAGGCTTATGTTCCTTAAGCAAGTCACTACAACTCTTAGGCCTCGCTGTCCTCACTAACAAAGATGGTGGCAGTAACACCTCTTCTTACTCCACAGGGATACGACACATGGAAAGATCTGCACATACGGTATGTTACTAATGGAAAATTATTTAGTGACATCCACCGTCATCAAAACAGTGGGCACCTTTACATCAAGAAACATTATGATATTTAAGATTTTTACAGATGTCTAATTATGCTGTTTAAATGTAATTCAACTTCACAAAACCTGTATTTACCTACATTTAAGGAACAATTCATGTAGGTGTGTTTTAAAATAGTTACACGTTTTACACCTACCCATGAGTTTTTTCAAATCGATAAAATGTCTAGCTACCACCATGTTAACTAGAATGTGTATTTGAACACTGACCTCAAAGGAACCAAACAGGTCTAATGCGAGAGCATCCAGGAAGGATCATGTAGGAATGGCTAACAGAGGCTGGACTGCTCCGATTAACCAGTGGAGAGTCAGAGAACAGGGAGGCCATGGGCAAGTATGCAGGAGACGGAACAGGGTGCAGAGGGTAAAAAGTCAGCTGAAGACACATCTGTGCATGAGCTCGAGAGCTGGCTTGAAGGAAGTGGTCGAAGAACCAGAGGATGGGCAAAAAAAATAGGAAAGGAGTAAGCAGCCTAGAGATAAAAACAGAAGTAACCCAAGAGAGTTCGCTGCCTTGGCCTTGAAGACAGCTCCGAGGGGCACAGCTCTGCCTCTGAATGATGGTGACACAGCTCACAAGGCTCAGGACCTGGGGAAGATGGTCTGGACTAAAGGCACAAGGCCTGAGCAGTCATGACGTGGGGAGTGGCAGGGAGAATCAGCATGTCCTTAGTATGGTTCCCAAGGCATTAACAGCACTAACCAAATGGCTAAGATCAAATCCTGTCACCTGGAAGGGAAAGTGGCTTCTCAAATGTCGGGCAAGAGAAAAACCTAATACTAAATAAACACATTCAGCTCTTTCCCACAATACATAACAACGACTCTGGACAAACACTTCAGCTGCCAAAGGGCAAGTAAAACCCACACATTTAAAGCAACAATAACAAGAAAAAAGCAAAATTTACCTCTATATACTGAGATTTTCAGTAAAGTATTTGATTAAAAATGTTATAAAACTAATAAATGCTCCCACATAAATAAACCTTATAGTAATAGTAGTATATGTTTTTTTAAAAAACTTTTTAAATATATGGAAAGGAATGAAAATAGATTTCTTGTGATGTGATTTAATCTGATGTAATAAAAAAGAATAAAGGAGAAAAGAGAAATACAAAAAAGAGACTGATATAATAAATATACAGGTAGACTTTTAATTAATAACTTCACTTTTCACTCTTTTAAAACGGGGATTTATATAAGACTAGCAGAGTAACAACTGCAATTTCCTATGGTCACTTAAAACCCTGGTGAAATACATTTTTAAGGATTCACATCAGCACTTTCATTTATCTCAGTTTAAAACAATCATGTTATAAAAGTGAAAGTATACAGAAGCCCACCTCTTAGGGATTTCTAGAAACCATACCTTTCTACTTGTCAAAGGAGATTTTTTTTTAAATCAAGTATTCACCTACATATTTGAAACAAAAATCCAAGAATATAAAATCTTTCTTAAAATAACTTAAAAACATACTTTTCCTTCCTTTCCTAAAAAACTTAAGCTTCTTAATTTTTTTAATAACAACTCGATCCAGAAATGGTATTTTCTACATGTTCTCTATAAAGTAAATCACTATTCATACACCTCTATCCAATGTAACTCATTTAAAAATATTATTAAAGTCTTACTGTGTCAGGCATTTTATTGTGTTTTAGGGTGAATCTGGAAATTCAAAAACAAGCAGGAAGACGCTTCGTCAGACAGATAACCATGCTTTATGGTTGAGGCGGTCCATTAACTGAACACACAGTTTGGCTCACATGGATTCTGAACACTGAGATTCATTTATTCACCCAATAAATGTTTACTGAGTGACTATTATGAACCAGGCATATCTATGTGGTCGATACACACCATAAACAAACAATATCCTTAACCTTATGGAGTTTTAAAATTCTTTTTAATGTCGGGTAAACGTCAGCCAAAAGAAACTAGTAACATTTAAAAACCAGTGAAGCGGTAGGATATGTCAAAGGTGACTCCACTATTTCTGGCTTAGGTAATGGACACTCATATGAAATACAGAAGTTAGTGAAAGATTTGTGGAAAAGAAAATGGTTTTGGGTCTGCTAAATTGCAGCTGCCTATCAGAGTACTTACACGATGATTTCCAGGAAAAAGCAGGAAATATAAATCTGAAGCTCAGAAGAAGGAAGTTCTGTAGAAGCTAAGAGGTGGACACTTGGAAGTCATTCACACTGCTGACAGATTTACAAATCCATTTACAAATGGACAAGAGTTTCCAGGAATACTGCACTTCATCAGAAATGCTCATTCCCATGCGTATACTATTTTTTAAATCATGGAAGGAAACTGTATTATACACTGTCTCATTAGAAAGACGGAGTCATTCTAGAAAAATGTAAAACATGTATGTATAGGTTTCTGTCAACTGGAATACATATTAATTACTTGGATCAATCCTTCTTTATATCAAGATTCAAAACCAGAGACATATTCACTTAAGTGACAGGCATAACTCAAACATGCCCCCAAGACTTTTCTCTGGTGTACACAGCCTGCATAATTTGCAGACAGTGAATACAATGATTTTTATGCTCATGATTAAGTTATGTTACATAGTTCAGTTCAGTTCAGTCACTTAGTCAAGTCCAACTCTTTGCAACCCCATGGACTTCTCTGTCCATCACCAACTCCTGGAGTTCACTCAAAGTCATGTCCATTGAGTCATTGATGCCACCCAACCATCTCATCCTCTGTCATCCCCTTCTCTTCCCACCTCCAATCATTCCCAGCATCTTTTCAAATGAGACAGTTCTTAGCAACAGGTGGCCAAAGTATTGGAGCTTCATCTTCAGCATCAGTCCTTTCAATGAATGTTCATGACTGATTTGTTTTAGGATGGACTGGTTGGATCTCCTTGCAGTCCAAGGGACTCTCAAGAGTCTTCTCCAACACCCTAGTACAAAAGCTTCAATTCTTCAGTGCTCAGCTTTCCTTATAGCCCAGCTCTCACATCCATACATGACCACTGGAAAAACCACAGGTTTGACTAGATGGACTTTTGTTCACAAAGTAATGTCTCTGCTTTTTAATATGTGGTCTAGGTTGGTCATAACTTTTCTTCCAAGGAGCAAGGGTTTTTAAATTTCATGGCTGCAGTCACCATCTGCAGTGGTTTTGTAGCCCAAGTAAATAAAGCCTGTCACTGTTTCCATTGTTTTCCCATCTATTTGCCATAAAGTGGTGGGACCAGATGCCATGATCTTAGTTTTCTGAATGTTGAGCTTTATGCCAACTTTTTCACTCTCCTCTTTCACCAAGAGGCTCTTTAGTTCTTCATTTTCTGCCATAAGAGTGGTGTCATCTGCATATCTGAGACTACTGATATTTCTCCTGGCAATCTTGATTCCAGCTTGTACTTCATCCTGTCCAGCATTTCTCATGATGTACTCTACATTTAAGTTAAACAAGCAGGGTGACAATATACAGCCTTGACTCACTCCTTTCCATATTTGGAACCAGTCTGTTGTTCCATGTTAAGAACCAGTCTGTTGTTCCATGTTTAGTTCTAACTGTTGCTTCTTGACCTGCATACAGATTTCTCAGGAGGCAGGTCAGGTGGTCTGGTATTCCCATCTCTTGAAGAATTTTCTACAGTTTCTTGTGATCCACACAGTCACAGGCTTTCACATAGTCAATAAAGCAGAAGTAGATGTTTTTCTGGAACTCTCTCACATTTTTGATAATCCAATGGGTGTTGGCAATTTGATCTTTGGTTCCTCTGCCTTTTTAAAATCCAGCTTGAATGTCTGGAAGTTCACGGTTCATGTATTGTTGAAGCCTGGCTTGAAGAATTTTGAGCATTACTTTGCTAGTGTGTGAGCTGAGTGCAAATTGTGTGGTAGTTTGAACAGTCTTTGGCATTGCCTTTTCTTTGGGATTGGAATGAAAACTGACCTTTTCCAGTCCTGTGGCCACTGCTGAGTTTTCCAAATTTGCTGGCATTTGAGTGTGGCACTTTCACAGCATCATCTTTCAGGATTTGAAATCGCTCAACTGGAATTCCATCACCTCCACTAGTTTTGTTTGCAGTGATGCTTCCTAAGGCCCATGTGACTTTGCATTCCAGTATGTCTGGCTCTAGGTGAATGATCACGCCATTATGACTATCTGAGTGGTAAAGATCTTCTTTTGTGTAGTTCTTCTGGGTATTCTTGCCACCTCATCTTAATATCTTCTGTTTCTGTTAGGTCCATACCATTTCTGTCCTTTATTGAGTCCTCTTTGCATGAAATGTGCCCTCGGTATCTCTAATTTTCTTGACGAGATCTCTAGTCTTTCCCATTCTATAGCTTTCCTCTATTTCTTTGCACTGATCGCTGAGGAAGGTTTTCTTATCTGCTTGTGGTTCTTTGGAACTCTGCATTCAAATGTTACATTGTAGATTGACCTTAAAATAGGACAAGTACCTGGTTGAGTCTGACCTAATGACATGGACCTTTGAAGAGCAAATAATTTTCTCTGCTGACGGCAGAAGAGGAAGTGCAAGATTCAAAGACAAGAAAGACCCAACTCAACTGCTGGCTTGAAGATGGAGAGCCATGTGTGGAGGAATGAGTCAAGCTCCGGGGGCTGAGCTGACAGCCAGCAAGGGAATGGGTGCCTCCGTCCCACCGCCATAGGGAGCTGAACTCTGCCAACGATGAGACTGAGTTTGGAAGCTGAACTCTCCCCAGATCTTTCAGGTGAGGACTCAGCATGGTGAACATTTTAGCCTGGTGACACCCTGAGCCAAAAAAAAAGAGTCATCCAACACCAGACTAATGGTCCACAGCACTGGGAGCCAGTAAATGGACACTGTTTTAAACTGTTAAATTTGAGGCAATTTGTTATGCAAAAATAGTAAATTCACCTTCAAAGGTTGGATTATTTTTCACATTAATCTCCTTAAAAGTAGAGGAGTAGAGTGAAGTCACTCAGTCGTGTCCAACTCTTTGCCAAGCCATGGACTGTAATCTACCAGCCTCCTCCATCCATGGGATTTTCCAGACAAGAGTACTGGAGTGGACTGCCATTTGCTTCTCTAGGGGATCTTCCTGACCCAGGGCTCGAACCCCAGTCTCCTGCATTGCCAGCAGACACTTTACCATCTGAGCCACCAGGGAAGCCCAGAGAAGTATAAGAGTTCCCAAATTATGTGACCCATAACCAGCTTAACAAAATGCATACCTGTCAACTGTTGTTAAAGTTGTAATTTTTTGTTTGTTTAACAGAAGTACAAACTCAGAAAAGTATATCACTACTTTCCCAAGCTCATATTAACTCCAAAAGACACTAACAGTTCTGGGGAATATGTGCATGCTTCTGGGGAATATGTGCATGCTTCTGAGGAAACACACCATCTGGTAGTGGGACATTCCTGAGAGGCCACAGTTGGTGAAAGTTTGGATCCATTCTCCTAGCTACTGTAACCCTCCCAGCAGACCATTACAGGCATCCAACCCAGGATTCCCCGAAGAGCCGACACAGAAGGCTCTATTAGCCATTCAGTTACACGGCACAACAATCAGGAAGACACGTTCCAAAAGCAGTTGCATGAAGGGGATGTTTAGTCAGTTCGGGCTGTTATAACAAAATATGAACACCATAGACTGGGCACCTTAAGTAACAAGATTTTATTTGCCCACAGCTCTGGAGACTGGGCAACCCAAGGTCAAGATCCTCTCAGGATTTGGTTCCTGGAGAGGCCTCCCTTCCAGCTGTCCCCACACACTGCAGACAGAACGGGAGTCCCCTGGCATCCCCTCTTACAGGACGCCAATCCCATGGGATCAGGAGCCTGCTCTATAACCTTATGTAACCTTAACTACGTCCTTACTCCAAATACAGTCACATTCGTGATTAGCGTTTCAACATATGGATTTTTGGGAAACAATTCAGTCCGCAGCAGCAGAGAGCCCCAATCCAAATATCTTAAATCCCTTCACTTGGTAGGATAATATTATCCAAAAAGTATTTTAAATTTACTCGAATTTTAATATAACAATGAACATAAAAAAGTGGGCCAATATCATACATTTAACTCTGAAAGAGGGTTAAATACCTAATTGAGTGAGGATAAGTGGTTACAGAGCTCAATTAGCAGACACAGCGGGTATGTAGGGAAGCGCCTGAGGGAGGAAGAGCCTGTGAACCATTAGACAGTCAGCAACATTATTGGGAGAAAAGCTCATGGCTTCACTAGCGAATTATCTAAAATATTTAAGAAGAAAATAATACCAATGCCATATGAAGTCAAGAGGGAAGATTTACCAGCCATGTTATAAGGCATTTTACCCCGATGCCAGACAAAAACATGCCTCATGAGCACAGAGCAAAAATCCTTAATGGGATATTAGCAAATTATACCCAACAACATGCAAGAGGTAATATGCATCACAATCAACAGGGCCTTATCCAAGGAATGTAAGGTTTGTATAAGATCCAAAAATAAACTAACATAATACGCCAAGTAAAGTACAAAAAACCCCACAATTATCTAAATCGATACAGATAAAATTATATGACAAAATACAACCACCACTCATGATATAAACTCTCAATGAAGTAGAAAGAGAAGGAAACCTCCTCAACCAGATAAAAGCCATCTATAAAAAAATCAACAGCAAAAAAACCCATAGTTCATGGTGAAAAATTGAATTCTTTTCTAAGACACAGAACAAGACAAAGATGTCTGCTCTCACCACTTTTGTTCAAAATTGTACTGAAGGTTCTAGTCTATATAATAATGCAGAACAAAGAAAAATACAATAATTCAAGAAAAAAAATAAAAGCAAACAGATTAGACAGAAAGATGTAAAGCTGTCTTTATTCACAAACATACATAACCTTGTAGGTAAAAAATCCTAAAGAACCTACACAAAACTACCAGAACAAATAAGTACAGGATACAAATAAATGATATATTATGTGTATATGGATTAGAAGACCCAATACAATTCAGGCATTTATTCTCTCCAAGTTTATTTATAGCTTTCTCATAAGAAATCACTAAACTAATACAAAAATTTATACGCACTCAAGACCTAGTCTTGAGAACAATCTTGAGAATCTTGAGAACACACATCAAGAACAATCTTGAAAATGAAAAAGGAGAAGACTTACACACCTGAGTTTGACACTGACAATAAAGCAGTGTATCTTACAAGCAAATAAATTAATTAGTACACTCATGTTATGACATTCTACCTAAAATTGTTTAATCCATGCATTTCCAAAATAAGACTTTTCCAAAACATTCTCCTTAACGGTTTCCATCATCTCTATATGTGAAACGCCATTCTCTTACTTCTCAGGCCCAAATCTCTCTAGTCAGCCTAAACTCCCCCTCAGTCACTAAGGGTCAGTCAGTCAGAGTCAGTTCAGTCGCTCTATCGTGTCCAACTGTTTGCAACCCCATGAATCACAGCACGCCAGGCCTCCCTGTCCATCACCAACTCCTGGAGTTTACCCAAACCCATGTCCATCGAGTTGATGATGCCATCCAGCCATCTCATCCTCTGTCGTCCCCTTCTCCTCCTGCCCTCAATCCCTCCAAGCATCAGGGTCCTTTCCAATGAGTCATCTCTTGGAATGAGGTGGCCAAAGTATTGGAGCTTCAGCTTCAGCATCAGTCCTTCCAGTGAACACCCAGGACTGACCTCCTCTAGGGTGGTGCAGTCGGCCCTAAGCCTGGAGTCCACCCACTCGGCACCTTCACTCCTGCCGTCCAGGCTCTAGACACAGCCTGCAGCGCCTGCACATCCCAGCAGATGGTCCATGAGTGACTTCCCGGCTGCCACCCCTGCCTGCCTTCATTCTAGTCTACACAGCAACAGATGGATGCTGCGAAAATGTGAGTCAGACACGACCCCGTCACTGGGCTCAAACGCCTTCCCGAATCGTCAGAGCAGTGGCCCTTCCCCAGATAACCCCCTGACCCTCCACTTCTCTAGTTTCCACCTTGCCCACGTCACTCCAGGCGTGTGGTCAGACACGCCGAGGATGCCGCCTCCTCAGCGGCATGCTGGTGGCCCCGCCTGGGAAGCCCTTAACCCAGCCGCTCCAAGGGGCCACTCCCTCATTTCCCTCAGATTTTAATCCACACGTGTTCGCATTCTCAGGGAGGAGCCCTGGCACCTTTGCTGAAACTGCCAATTCTGCCACTCAAAATACACACACAACAAGTCTCTTCTCTGCTTATTTCTTCCTTTAGTGCCAATAGTCAATATACCATTTTTTTTTTCTTCACTACTTTATTCTTAGCCTAGAATAGTGCCTGACATATAATAAATACCCAACAGATTATCTGCTGAAAGATGAGTGTTGTCTTTCAACAACTCCTAATTAAAAAAAAATAATAAGCAGACTTTTAAATAAGTAAGTAGATAGTTCAAAATAGGCCTTGGTTTAAAATCACACAAGACTCTGGAATTTGGATAGAAGACTCTGAAAGAAAACATCTGAAAAAGGAAATAACAAAAGCATACCACTTATTACTGTCAAAGAGAAGCGCTACATATTTTTTCAGACATAACAAATTGTTTCCGGCCTTTCAGACATAAATCTCTGTGAATTATGACACAAACCTTTATGTACAAATTGAAATAACTGCATTTGCTGCAGACTGTCAAAAATCCATTTAACTTATTTTATTCATAAGAGAATACATATTTTTACATAATCTGAAGAACTATGGAGTCACAGAATTTTAGCACTATATTTTTATAATTGCCAAATTATAACCGTTATTTACCAAATTTTATAAATAGTGAAGCATTTTTAAAGTCAGCGAATTCTTATTTGAGAAATAAATTTGACCTCCAAACAATGAATATTTCTGGCAATAAATATGAAATCTTACAAAGCTGACAAGTTTCTCTTTGACAAATTAGAGAAATGCATTTGGAGAAAAGAAATACTAAAAATACACTTTAATCTTGCTGTACAATATGGTCTTTATAGTATGCCTTAAAATAGGGTGACAGAGAAAAAGGTTTACATCCTTCATGGAAGGAGAAATCACAAGTATTCTTTCAGGAAGTTAAAAAAAAACTGTAAGAAATAAAAGTTCTCTGAATTTGTCTTCCAGAAGGCTCATTTTTTAAAAACATAAAAGATATCATGTATCAAAGGAGTCACCTAAGGCTTCAATTTTGAAAAGATTATTTCTTTATCCTATGTCTTTGCTGCTCAATAAGACTTTATCTAAACACAAACTTTTCAGCCTATATCTTACAAACACAAGCGACACCATGCTCCTCTGCTCTGCTCCATAGGACACTTGTATATTTCAATACCTTCCCGGTTTGCAAGAACAGAGCAAGCAGCCTGTGAGCTCTAACACTATATCTGCAAATTCAGTACAAAATCAAAAGAAAAATCAGTAGGTCCCTTTAGGGCAATTAAGGTCAAAATGCCTGACTTGCACTGCTGAGCTTTTAATACCTATGAATATTAAGATCTTAATTCCTCTAAAACATTACGCTGACCATGATAAAGGAAATTAGGTCAATAATCACGAACATGAATGCATAAAAGATGAATCGTATTAACTTCAATTCTATTTGTAAGCCCAGAGAGTCCCTCCCCCAACATACAAAGTTTTATGAAGCATTAAAATTAGTTTTCATAAATCACGTATGAAGTCATTGTTGTTACATTTTAGTGTAACTGTGTTTTGTTTCAAAACCCCATTATAAATTTAAATGATTTAAATATTATAATGAAATTTAATAATAACAGATTAAAAGATTTCCAGAATGAAAATCTATTTCCTAGTGAAATTGCACTTAAAAATACAATGAAGCAACAGTGACATGATCTCCCTCTTTAAGACTGTCAGGAAAAGCGACTGTTCTCTCTCAAAGCTGTTCCTTGCCCACAGCAATGACTGGGTCAGCACAGCAGTCATTATTTTACGACATGCACTGTCAGTTCAGTTCAGTTGCTCAGTCGTGTCTGACTCTTTGCAACCCCATAGACTGCAGCACGCCAGGTCTCCTTGTCCATCACCAGTCCCGGAGCTTACTCAAACTCATGTCCATCAAGTCAGTAATGCCATCCAACCATCTCAACCTCTGCAGTCCCCTTCTCCTCCTGCCTCTGATCTTTCCTAGCATCAGAGTCACGCACTATAGCTGCTCCTTATTTAATAATAAAAACAATTACAAAGCTTAAAATATTTCAAAAGATAGAAACCAAATGTACATTTACATTAAAATGTAAGGTGTAGTATCAGGAAGAAATAAAATATAGTCAGTTATTAAATTTATACCCATGAAGAAAAAGAATGAATCTGATCTTCTTACATCAATGAAAGGTCTTAATTTTCAAACTATTGATATCTTACACCAAAACATAAGAGCACTGGCATTAACTCTTCTTCAAAATAGCTTTCATATAAACATTTTTTTAAACTACAATTTAAGACAAAGATGAAAAAAACCTAGAGAATATCAAAGAAAATGTCTAACCATTAAGAACGACAGATAACATTTCTTCCAGCCAACAAAAGTTCGTCTAGTCAAAGCTATGGTTTTTCCAGTAGTCATGTATGGATGTGAGTTGGACTGTAAAAAAAGCTGAGCACCAAAGAACTGATGCTTTTGAACTGTGGTGTTGGAGAAGACTCTTAACAGTCCCTCGGACTGCAAGGAGATCCAATCAGTCCATCCTGAAGGAGATCAGTCCTGAGTGTTCATTGGAAGGACTGATGCTGAAGCTGAAACTCCAATACTCTGTCCACCTGATGGGAAGAACTGACTCATTGGAAAAGACCCTGATGCTGGGAAAGATTGAGGGCAGGAGGAGAAGGGGACAATAGAGGTTGAGATGGCTGGATGGCATCACTGACTTGAAGGACATGAGTTCGAGCAAGCTCTGGGAGTTGGTGATGGAAGGGAAGCCTGGCGTGCTGCAGTCCATGGGGTCGCAGAGTCGGACACGACCCAGCAACTGAACTGAACTGAAGGCTTCTTCAACGTATGTGTGAAAAAGCTGCTGATTTAATTTAACGTCTAGATTCTCTGGTGGTTCCACCCTCTTCTCGCCCTCAGCTTTCTTTATAGTCCGACTCTCACATCCATACATGACCACTGGACAAACCACAGCCTTGACTAGACGGACCTTTGTTGACAAAGTAATGTCTCTGCTTTTTAATATGCTGTCTAGGTTGGTCATAACTTCCCTTCCAAGAGTAAGCGTCTTTTAATTTCATGGCTGCAGTGATTTTGGAGCCCAAAGAAAGGCCTCAAGACAGCAATCTTCACTCGGGTTGATCAGCCCAGGGGTTTACCTCTAATGGTCCTCTCAAACGTCATGGCCTCAGCCTGGACATGCTTCTTTCTCACAGCAGTGAATATAAATGGCTTGACAAGTCAAATCCTGACTTATCTGCCGCTCAACTAATATCTGTAATGATCTGGTAAGGAACTCATGAATACTTGTCTAAAACAGAAATATGAACCATCCTGGTTCGAATTATAATTTTTCACTTCAGGTAGACAAACTACTGTTGGTAATTTTATATTTAAAAGGAAACAGAGTCACAGAAGTGGTCTAGATTGAGAGATGCTCCCAGACCTCTCCCAGCACCTGGAGAAGTTTCTCAGTCAGGGGTCCGTCAACCCCGCACACCTGGGGTCCAGGGTGTCCAGAAACCCCAGAGGCCCCTGTGGCATCTTGCGTTCCTCAGCATCTGTGCAATTCCCTGGAACAGGCCAACATGCTCCTGTCAGATTCTCAAGGCTTCCTGTGGTCCCATCAACCAAACTAGACTCTAATCCTTCTGTTTCAATGATGCCCCGAAATCCCTGCACCGGATTTGGTTGCTCCACAGAGCGGAGATTTTTGAGACTAACCAGGAAACCATTTTCGGTGCAATGTGGTCACCAAACCAGAAGTCAGTTAAAGCACATTCTCACAGAAGAATGAGCTGTCTTTTTAATTTTTTAAACATTTGAACATGTAATTAGCTGAAAGCTTTTTGAAAGATGTCTGTTTTCTTCATTGCATGATGTGATCTCCATCTCTCTATCTCTGTAAACCACACATGGGGGAAAAAAGGTAAATTTGAAATGCGTGTTAAAGTATGTTTCAGAAATCTAAGACTTTACTTTGAATTCATCAAAATACAGTGTTTCTTCTCATGTAATTTAGACTTTAGTAAGACAAGTGCATAGGGCTTCCCAGGTGGCTCACTGGGTAAAGAATCCTTCTGCAGTGCAGGAGACACAGAAGACACCAGTTTGATCCCCGGGCTCGGAAGATCCCCTGGAGGAGGGCGTGGCAGCCCACTCCAGTCTTCTTGCCTGGAGGATTCCATGGACAGAGGAGCCTGGCGGGCTACAGTCCATGGGGTCGCAAAGAGTCGGACACGTCTGAAGTGACTGAGCACACACACACGCAACACAAGTGTATAAAATACTCCAGGCTGAATAATTTTAGTACTTATTATAAAAGCACGATATACAGAAATTAGCTATCCCCAAACAAAACATAAGGGAAATTTATTCCTAAGATATACGTGTATTTAGTACAGAGATCTAGATGCTAATTTCCTGCAGCCTCGTAGATAAATAAACCTAAGCACCCCCAAGTCTGTAAGGGAACAAAGCAACCAGAAGAGCACCCACGTCAGCACCAACGAGGAAGCGCACACAGACATGCACTCTCGTCTCCCGCACAGTAAATGCCGGCTGCGAACACTGCAGGATCCGCTCCTCCTCAACAAAACCCCCACGTTCCCCTGGAGCACCAGCTCACCCCAGAGGGGCCGCCCTGCTCCAGATGAGAAGGGCCCGGCCACCACACCGGAGACAAAGAGAAGATGAGTGAGAGAAAGTGTGCCCTTGCCACCCCAGCTCAAATCCAGGGTGCCCGGCGGACTAGGAGACCGTGACACCAAGTTACAGGGCACACGTGAATTTCCAGGACCCTAAATTAATCAACACTGAGCAAAGCTAGTTTAATCCAAAGTGAAGTTTTAACAAGAAAGGAAGAAGAGGGGCAGGACGAAACAAAATGAAAATGGAGATAAATAAGGAGCAGGATAAAAATCTAAAGAGCCGGAGAGACGAGTAAGCAAGACAACTCACAGACGGGGTGTAAAATATTTCAGTGTCAACTGTAATGCCCAGTAAAATTATAATCACAAACTTTCACTGACTGTTTCAAGGCGACGGGCATGGTACTCTGCGTTTCATGCAGTCATTGCACACATAACTACTTCTACTTATCCCCATTCTATGGGTGGGAAAGCTAAAGCAGAGACAGGCTAAGTCACATGGCTACTAGGTGGTTTACCCCGATGCCAGCGTTCAGCACTCAGTCACTACACTATAATACTACAGATCTTTGTGTATTGTGTAGGAACGTAAAAAAAAAAAAAATAGCTTCTATAGGAAAATGTGTATTTTTCATTCCAAATATCATAATTAATTAAAGGTACAGTACTTATTGTATGCAGAACTCTCTTGGGAGGGAAATTATTAATCAGGACCTGTGTACCAAAGAACCAATAATATACTCATGTACAAATTCTTACTATCCAGACTGCTTTTAGATTACAACCTTTATTTGCAATCACCTAACATTTCCTTTCTTCTAAGGGATTCTTGCCCACAGTAGTAGATAAAATGGTCATCTGAGTTAAATTCACCCATTCCAGTCCATTTTAGTTTGCTGATTCCTAAAATGTCCATGTTCACTTTTGCCATCTCCTGCTTGACCACTTTAAATGTACTCTGATTCATGAACCTAGCATTCCAGGTTCCTATGCCTTATTGCTCTTTACAGCATTTGACTTTACTTCCATCACCAGTCACATCCAAAACTGGGTGCTGTTTTTGCTTTGGTTCTGTCTCTTTAGTCTTTCTGGAGTTATTTCTCCACTGATCTCCAGTAGAATATTGGGCACCTACCGACCTGGGGAGTTCATCTTTCAGTGTCCTATCATTTTGCCTTTTCATACTGTTCATGGGGTTCTCAAGGCAAGAATACTGAAGTGGCTTGCCATCCCTTCTCCAATGGGCCGTGTTTTGTCAGAAGTCTCCACCAGCGTCTTGTAAAGACACTTGCTCCTTGGAAGAAAAGTTAGGAGCAACCTAAACAGCATATTAAAAAGCAGAGACATTACTTTTCCAACAAAGGTCCATCTAGCCAAAGCTATGGTTTTCTAGTAGTCATGTATGAATGTGAGAGGTAGACTATAAAGAAAGCTGAGTGCCAGAGAATTGATGCTTTTGATCTGTGGTGTTGGAGAAGGTTCTTGAGAGTCTCTTGGACTGCAAGGAGATCCAACCAGTCCATCCTAAAACAAATCAGTCCTGAATATTCACTGGAAGGACTGATGCTGAAGCTTAAACTCCAATACTTTGGCCACCTGATGCAAAGAGGTGACTCATTTGAAAAGACCCTGATGTTGGGAAAGATTGAAGGCAGGAAGAGAAGGGGACAACAGAGGATGAGATGGTTGGATGGCATCATGAGTTTGAGCAAACTCCAGGAGACAGTGATGGACAGGGAGGCCCGGCGTGCTGCGGTCCATGGGATTGCAAAGAGTCGGACATAACTAAGCGACTGAACTGAACTGAACGCAACGTTTCCTTTAAAGTGTGAAGAGGCTAGAAAGTGCATAAGAAAGGGTTTTTATTGCCCATTCATTCTGGTGTGTTCATACAAGCTCTGCTGAGTTGGTCAGCTTTCCCTGCTCTTTGGGTCCCCAGCACCTGGAGGGAGTTCCCCCTAAGCGCCTGGGAACTGCCTGCTCTCTTTCCCTCCTGCACTCCTGCTCCAGATTTAACAACCTCCTTTCCATTTCTCAGGGCTCAGCTTAAGGGTGGCTTCCCAGAGCTGTCTGACCTGCCGACCACTGACGCAGGTCCTGCCACACGCTACAGTCATTCTCAATCCTCTGACTGGTTTTACATCCTTTATAGCCCTTGACACTACTGGAAAGTGTCTGAATTATTTATATGATGATCTGCTTCCTGTCAACCCCAACTGCAACCCACACTTTGGAGGAACAGACATTCTGTGGGTTTGACTCACTTTTATAAAACACCTGGGACGGTGTGTGGTGTATGAAAGAGGTGGTCAAATATTTTCTGAATGAATGAACTTTCCCATGTTTCAGCTCAAATACCTTACAAACTGATGCTACTTCACTGCTTGTAACTCATAATAAAGAACAGCCTTAAGACTAAAGAATCCAACCCAATCTTTAACAGGCAAATTGATTTTGGTTCACGTTTAGAAGCTAGAGAAGTCCGTGATTCTTAAAATAGGACACAAGACTCTCCAGGGAGCACAACAAGATGTTCTGGCTGGGGATACAAAAGGCAAAAGGGGAAGACAAGGAATTCAGAGTGCCAACATTTATTTGGGCTGGGAGCTGGGGAAGCAAAGCATTAACCCAGCCACAGACACGGAACCCAGGGAGGTGTGCATTTACCTTTCCTCTGATGTCAGGAGAGCTTGTTAGAGACACACAACAATTCAGACTGCATTAAAGACATAATAACAAAACAATGTATGTTCCTCCACTGTTCCTCTATGTCTTGAGTAAACTGCATTATTATTATGGAGTTCCCATTCTCAGCTGTACCACTGTACAACGGTTATCAAAGTGTCTTACCTAGGTGGCCAGTTTATCTTCAATCTAACCCAGGAGATATTCTAAATTTGTAAGCCACCTTGCAAATAAATGCTATTCTTTACAGATAAGGGCAAGTCCATTATTACAAGACATATAATCCTAAAAACACAGTTAATGGCCAATAAGTGAAACAAAACCAGTGAAAATATGACACTGCATATGTCAGTAAAAATATGACACTGGTTCTTACAAAGAGTAGCATGCCTTACTTTGGGGAGTGGGGAAGAGGAGACATGGGGTTCGACTCCTGGGTCAGGAAGATCCCCCGCAAGAGGACATGGCAACCCACTCCAGTATTCTTCCCTGAAAAAAATCCCATGGACAGAGGAGCCTGGCGACTACAGTCCATGGGGGTCACAAAAAGTCGGATATGGCTGAGCAACTAAGCGTGCGTGTCCATCAAACAAAACTCATTTTAAAATCTTGGTTCTGCCACGAACACGCAGAATGACTTAGCAAGTTAGGGAGTCTTTGTGATCTGTTTCCTGATCTATAACTGATCATTACATATCTGACTCATGGCTCTGACAGGAATTAAAAAGTATTCTTGCCTGGAAAATCCCATAGACAAAGGAGCCTAGAAGGGCTACAGTCCGTAGAGTCACACCAAGTCGGACACGACTGAACATGCTTGCATATATATATACATATATATATATATATATATATATATATATACACATAAAAAATATAAAGCTTGGCCCAAGAAATGGCAGCAATGGAGGCGAGACAGAGGAAGGCGGACATCATATAGACCGCTCCCTGGCCCACACCCTCCTCAGCCACACAGGCTGGCCGGCTCTCTCTCTCCTGGAAATCCACAGCATTCAAAGGGAAAGGACTATTCTTTATGACTTTTGCAAAAGAAATTTCAAAATCTCAGCCACAAAACCCTCGGTCTGAGATTTTTTTCCTCCCCCAAAACCCTGGAACAAAAATCTTCAACTCACAGCCCCTGACCCTTCAGAACAAGTGTTTTCAGTGCAGACAGTCACAGAGTGGGTTTTGAAACCAGGGCTTCCCGAGAAGTCGGGGGCTGCTCTGCAGAGCCAGGTTGTTGGGGGGAGCCACAGTTCACACCTGAGCACATGGAGGGCAGGCCGTGGGGTGCATGGCCGGGCCAGGTGCCCCGGTCCTCCCCCTCACCCATGAGCCCACGAGCATGCAAGACTGAAACCTGCACTCACAGGACCCCTCAGCACACCTGACTAGACAACAGCAAAATATGCTGACTGGGAGCATCTTCCTGAGAAAACAAAGATTACTCAGAAATAAATTCTAAGAATCTTTCCTCGAACTAATTTAGAGGTAAGCCCTCAAAGTGTCACCCATGGCCACCTGCCCTGGCATATTCCATGTGCACGGGAGCTAGAAATACCTGCCGTAGCCACATTTTTCTCCTTGCCTAGTCCAACAAATTGGTGATACGATACCTCAATTTATGGGAAAAAATATATATACATGTTTGGTCTTCATTCACAGTCCCTGGCTCACAGCTCCTGAACCCGTCAAATTGCCTGAGTGATAAGAGCCATGGGATAAGGTTCAACCCCTGGTCCTCAGTTCCTGAGGCCCTTCAGGACACAGGGCTCTGGGTGCCATCCAGGGGTGAGGGCTGGCGGCCAGGAGAACCAGGCCTGTGATACGAGGGCGGGAACTCTCAGTCCCCCTTGGGCTTTCAGGGACGGGAGAGGAGCTGGAGGCTGAATCAGTGGCCAATGATTAGTCCTGGGGCAAAGCCTCCATTGAAAACCCAAAAGGGACGGCTGCTGTCCTGCTTCCGAGAGCCCAGTGGTGGCGAATGTCCTTCCCTGGGCCGCTGGGCCAGGCCCCACGCCTGCAAGGCCATAGCTCCTTGGTCCAAATCCTTGCCCGTGTGTCTCCATCTGGCTACTGATCTGTATCCTTTTATTAATACGATAAATCAGCAATCTAGGGAGCAAATGGTATTCCTGGATTCTCTGAGCCCTCCTAGAAAATTATCAAAAATGAGGAAGGGGCTCTGGGACTCTCCGATTTATAATCAGTTGGTCCGCAGGACAGGTAACAACCTGGACTTTGTGACTATCACTCTGAGCTGGAGACAGTCCTTGGAACCCCTAGTGTGCACCCAGGCAGTCGGAGCACAGGTAACGACCTGGGCTTGCAACTGGTGTGTCAAGTGGGGAGGGGTCTTGGGGGCACTGGGCCCCTTTACCTGTGGAATCTGACCCTATTTCCAAGTAGGTAAGTGTCAAAATCGAGCTGAAGTCTCAGACACACATTTGGTGTCAGGGAACTAGTAGCTTGTTGCTGTGGGGAAGCCCCCCCCCACACACATATGCACGCACACACACATGCACACGCACATGCACATGTGTGCACACACGCACACACGCAGATATGCACGCACGCACACACATGCACATATGCACGCGCACATGCGCACGCGTGCACACACGCACACACGCAGATATGCACGCGCACACACGCACATATGCACGCACATGCGCACACGTGCACACACGCACACGCACATATGCACACACGCGCACATACACATGCGCACGCGTGCACACACGCACGCACGCACATATGCACGCGCACACACACATGCACACGCACATGTGCACGCGTGCACACACACACGCACGCACACGCACATGCGCACGCGTGCACACACGCACGCACACGCACATGCACACGCACATGCGCACGCGTGCGCACACGCACGCACACACACACACCCCAAGTTGGCACTGCGTCCAGGAACTCTGTGCAGTAAGACACGGCCCCCACCCAGAGCTTTCTACCCTTCACCCTCACGGTGTACTGCACTTCATATTTGTCAGGCGGTCATTTCGTATCTTATTTTAATGAACGTAAGATTAAGTATCATACAGAGTCTCTCTCATTTTCTGATATACACTCATATACTCATCAGTAACTATTAAGCAACTGACCGAGTACCAGCATATTCGACACCTAATATATCTTACTTTGATGTAAACACTGCGTCCTCCACTTATCAAATAGAAATTCAATACATAAGACAAGGCGTCTTCATGGGAGAGGAAAATTAACCATTCCTCTCCCACAGCCTTAACTTAAAAAGTAAAAGAAAATATAGAGTAGAAACAGCTGCAGTTAAGATTGCAACAAAAATTTTCACAAAATGTGTAAAAAACTATGACATTATCATCATGGCATATTAAAACAGGAGGAGCATTTACACTGATATATATTAAGAAGACAGGGATTTCCTTCAAGAAATAAAATTTATAACAATATACCAGTAGAATTATGCAAAACACATACTAAAGACATACAAGAATATAGACAATCTTTAGTGAAAAGAATTTTATTGAATCAATCCTATTTCCAATTTTTAAGAAGCAAGATATACATTATATATATATAATTGAGAATATTTTATCAGCAGAATTTCATTCCTCAACAACACTTAAAAATATCATTGCTAAGAATTGATATGGAATATAAAACTGAAGTCTTAGAACCAGAAGGGATTTGGGAGATCATCAAATCAAAGCCCAGGTCAAGCTAACAGACCGAGCAGGTGTGCTGGATGACCCACATCTTACTAGTACAACATTTAGCAAAGAACTCTAAAGTCTCTGCTTTTTTGATTAAAAAAAAAAAAAAATCCCTTCAGGCTTCTAAATCTTTCGTTCAGTCACTCAGTCACATCTGACTCTTTGTGACTCCATAGACTGCAGCACTCCCTGTCTACCAACTCCCAGAGCTTGCTCAAACTCATGTCCCTCAAGTCGGTGATGCCATCCAACCATCTCATCCTCTGTCATCCCCTTCTCCTCCTGCCTTCAATCTTTCCTATCATCGGGGTTTTTTCCAATGAGTCAGTTCTTCACATCAAGTAGGCGAAGTATTGGAGATTCAGCTTCAGCATCACTCCTTCCAATGAATATTCAGGACTGACTTTCTTTAGGATGGACTGGTTTGATCTCCTAGCAGTCCAAGGGACTCTCAAGAGTCTTCTCCAACACCACAGTTCAAAACTATCAATTCTTCAGCGCTCAGCTTTCTTTATGGTCCAACTCTCATATCCATATCCATGGCTTCCTTGATAGCTCAGTTGGTAAAGAATCCACCTGCAATGCAGGAGACCCTGGTTCAATTCCTGGGTCAAGAAGATCTGCTGGAGAAGGGATAGGCTACGCACTCCAGTCTTCTTGGACTTCTCTTGTGGCTCAGCTGGTAAAGAATCCGCCTGCAATGCAGGAGACCTGGGTTTGATCCCTGGGTTGGGAAGATCCCCTGGAGAAGGAAAAGGCTACCCACTCCAGTATTCTGGCCTGCAGAATTCCATGGACTATACAGTCCATGAGTCTGCAAAGAGTCTGACACAGCTGAGCAACTTTCACTTTCATTTTCTCATATCCATACATGATGACTGGAAAAGCCAAAGCTTTGACTAGATGGACTTTTGCTGGCGAAGTATTGTCTCTGCTTTTTAATATGCTGTCTAGTTGGCCATAGCTTTTCTTCCAAGGGGCAAGCATCTTTTCATATCATGGCTGCAGTCACCATCTGCAGTGATTTTGGAGTCCAAGAAAATAAAGCCTATCACTGTTTCCATTAATTCCCCATATGTTTGCCATGAAGTGATATGACTGGATGCCACGATTTTTTTTTTTTGAATGTTGACTTTTAAGCCACCTTTTTCACTCTCCTCTTTCACTTTCATCAAGAGGCTCTTTAGTTCTTCTTCGATTTCTGTCATAAGGGTGGTGTCATCTGCATATCTGAAGTTACCAATATTTTCTCCTGGCAATCTTCATTCCAGCTTGAGCTTCATCCAGCATGGCATTTTGCATGATGTACTCTGCATATAAGTTAAATAAGCAGGGTGACAATATACAGCCTTGACTCACTCCTTTCCCTATTTGGAACCAGTCTGCTGTTCCATGGCTGGCTCTAATCATTGTTTCTTGACCTACATACAGATTTCTCAGGAAGCTGGTAAGGTGGTCTGGTATTGCCATCTCTTTAAGAATGTTCCACAGTTTGTTGTGATGCACACAGTCAAAGGCTTTAGTGTAATCAATAAAGCAGAAGTAGATGTTTTTCTGGAACTCTCTTGCTTTTCTGATGATCCAACGGATGTTGGCAATTTGATCTCTGGTTCCTCTGCCTTTTCTAAATCCAGCTTGAACATCTGGAAGTTCTCACTTCACATACTGTTGAAGCCTAGCTTGAAAGATTTTGAGCATCACTTTGTTAGCATGTGAGATGAGTGCAATTGTGTGGTAGTTTGAACATTCTTTGGCATTGCCTTTTCTTTGGGACTGGAATGAAAACTGACCTTTTCCAGTCCTGTGGCCACTGCTGAGTTTTCCAAATTTGGTGGTATATTGAGTGCAGCACTTAACAACAGCATCATCTTTTAGGATTTGAAATAGTTCCACTGGAATTCCGTCACCTCCACTAGCTTTGTTCTTAGTGATGCTTCCCAAGGCCCCTTTGACTCTGCATTCTAGGATATCTGATTCTAGGTGAGTGATCACACCATCATAGTTACCTGGGTCATTAAGATCTTTTTTGTATAGTTCCTCAGTGTATTCTTGCCACCTCATCTTAATATCTTCTGCTTCTGTTAGGTCCATACCGTTTCTGTCGTGCCCATCTTTGCATAAAATGTTCCCTTGGGATCTGTAATTTTCTTCAAGTGATCTCTAGTCTTTCCTATTCTATTGCTTTCCTGTATTTCTTTGTATTCATCACTTAGGAAGACTTTCTTATCTCTCCTTGCTATTCTTTGGAACTCTGCATTCAGATGGGTGCATCTTTTCTTTTTTCCTTTGCCTTTCACATCTCTTCTTTTCTCAGCTATTTGTAAGGCCTCCTCAGACAACCATTTTAACTTTTTGCATTTCTTTTTCTTGGGGATGGTTTGGATCACAGCCTCCTGTACAATGTCATGAACCTCCATCCATAGTTCTTCAGGCACTCTATCAGATCTAGTCCCTTAAATCTAGTTCTCACTTCCACTGTATAATTGTTAGGGATTTGATTTAGGTCATACCAGAATGGTCTAGTGGTTTTCCCTACTTTCTTCAATTTCAGTCTGCATTTGGCAATAAGGAGTTCATGATCTGAGCCACAGACAGCTCCCAGTCTTGTTTTTGCTGATTGTATAGAACTTCTCCATCTTTGGCTGCAATGAATATAATCAATCTGACTTCAGTGTTGGCCATCTGGTGATGTCCATGTGTAGAGTCTTCTCTTGTACTGCTGGAAGAGCGTGTTTGCTGTGACCAGTTCGTTCTCTTGGCAAAACTATTAGCCTCTGCCCTGCTTCATTTTGTACCCCAAGGCCAAATTTTCCTGTACCTCCAGGTATCTCTTGAACTTACTTTTGAATTCTAGTCCCCTATGATGAAAAGGACATCTTTTTTGAGTGTTAGTTGTAGAAGGTCTTGTAGGTCTTCATAGAGCTGTTCCATTTCAGCTTCTTTCACATTAGTGGTGGGGCATATTCTTGGATTACTTTGATATTGAATGGCTGGCTTTGGAAATGAACAGAGATATTCTGTCATTTTTGAGACTGCACCCAAGTACTGCATTTTGGACTCTTTTGTTGACTATGAGGACTACTCCATTTCTTCTAAGGGATTCCTGCCAACAGTAGTATATATAATGGTCATCTGAAATTAAAATTGACCATTCCAGTCTATTTTAGTTCACCGGTTTTTAAAATGTCAATGTTCACTCTTGCCATCTCCTGCTTGACCACTTCCAATTTCCCTTGATTCGTGGATGTAACATTTCAGGTTCCTATGCAATATTGTTCTTTACAACATCAGACTCCACTTCCATCACCAGTCACATCCACAACTGGGCACTGTTTTTGCTTTGGCTCTGTCCCTTCATTCTTTCTGGAGTTATTTCTCCACTCTTCTCCAGTAGCATACTGGGCACCACCCCACTTGGAGAGTTCATCTTTCAGTGTCAAATTTTTGCCTTTTCATGCTGTTCATGGGGTTCTCAGGACAAGAATACTGAAGCGGTCTGCCATCCCCTTTTCTAGTGGACCACGTTTTGTCAGAATTCTTGACTGTGACCCGTCTGTCTTGGGTGGCCCTACACGGCATGGCTCATAGTTTCATTAAGTTGAACAAGCTTATCAAATCTCTCAACAAACATTTACGAAGTGCCTCCTGGAACCACAGAAGCAACATTTTCTAGCAAAGAACTTGAAACACACTGTCACAAAGTCTGTAAGGCTGTGCTTGTTCAACACAGTAGCGATTAGCCACGTGTGTTGACTCAGCACTTGAAAAGTTGCTGCTTCAAATGGAGAGGTGCTTTAAGTATAAAATTCAGGTGGATTTCAAAGACAACAGTATGGACATTAGAGTGTCAGATTAAATAAACTGATTCCTTACTAGAGCAAATCCGATGCATTATTACAGTTAGTTTTGGCTGTTTACTCTTTTAGTGTCTACCAGGAAAGGTTTAGTAACGTCTATATGTGGTTGCCGCTGCATTTGTGTTGGACGGGCACTGCTCCAAGGCCTTTGTTTTCCTGCTTATGCCAGACCTCTGTCCCTTAATCGAGGCCGTTACGGCACACAGCAGAAACCAACGCACAGCCACTCCACTGCCATCCTGAGTCCTGGGTTCCATGTCAAGAGGTAAACTTAGTATGTTTCCTTCTCTTGTCAGAGTGACGAGACACACTCCAACTTTCTCAACCTACTTAAACACTGATTTGGACTTAACTATTTTAAGTGATAAATATGTGAAACAAATAACACTTCTGATTTATATAAATTGATGTGTATAAACCTTTAAACCTTTACAGCTCACCTAGTACATGGTCTCATGTGACTATACCAACAGCTTTGAGGGAGTGAAGGCCGCTTCTTCTCCCCACCTTTTATGATGAAAAACCCAAACCAAGGTTAAGTAATCTGCCCAAGAACAGAAAACTAACTGACTTATCACCAGCAGGGGCTTCCCTGGTGGCTCAGTGGTAAAGAATCCCCCTGCCAAGGCAAGAGACACAGGTTTAGTGCCTGATCAGGGAAGACCCCACACGCCGGACAGCAACGAAACCCGTGACCACGACTGTGGGCCATGTGCTCTAGGGCCCAGACACTGCAGCTACTGAAGCCCGCGCGCCCTAGAGCAAGTGCTCCCCAACAAGAGAAGCCACTGCAATAAGCCCACGCACCAAGGCTGGACAGTGGCCCCCAGCTCTCCACAGCTAGAGAAAAGCCCACACAGCATGAAAAGCCAGCACAGCCATAAATAAAGACATAAAATTATTTTAAGAAAAAAAAAGCTGGAATATACCATGCTCATTGCTATTGCGTGGTCTCTGCTGCTGATGCAGACTAGTCCTTGGAGATGCTTCTGTCTTAACATATCTGTTGGCCCACATTTCCTTAAAGAATCAACGCTAAATAGAGCAGAGAGAAGTGCCGTCAGGAAGGCACATTCTCAGAGGAAGTTGGACACCAGAAATAAAATGGACACTCACTAACTCAGAACTGCATTTTACATGCTGAAAAGCAATGGAAAGTAACAAAATGTAAAAGGACATATAATGCAATTTGACTGATGGCCTTACGGCAGCCCTTGAAAACCAATACATTCTCCTTTCAGACAATCTTATTTCTAAAATTGTTTTAAAAGGCAGAATGAATCTTTTTAATAAATGTATAAATATTAATTGCATCCAACAGTAAGCAGGCAAAAAGAGACTATTAATCTGATCTGATATCTGAGACATGGAAATGTATAACTAGAGTGTTCCTAATGCTTAGATTTAGTTGCGCTCACCAGGAGAACAATCAAGATAAATGGAGGAGCTGTGACTAAGAATTAAAGCAATGCATATAGTAATATGATTTACCATACACCTAAAAAATGCATATTTGAAGTTACAAAAATCCATTGTTTTACCATATTAATATAAAAAACAGTATATTTTAAGATAAATGTTTTCTAAATCAAAACCAATATTCTCAAGTATTACTTAATTTTAAAACAGGAATAACTCAATTTTCTTTAACAAAGTTAATAAACTGCTATCTCACTCCCCAAAAGACTTCAAAGTCTTCGCTGAAAAGACTGGTGCTATATAGGATCTTCAGTGTATCAGTTTTCTAAACTTTGACTTAAAACTGTCTCCACCACTAGCATGATCTTTAAAGACAGAACTGTATCTTATTTATCTTCTTATTCCCAGTGCCTGTAATTACTGCTGATTTGTGTTAGCAGCAGTAGTCATGTTCTACAAAGCCAAAGCAAACATGAAATAGTGAATACTGAAACACTGCTCATGGGAAAATAAATACAGGGTGAAACTGTCAAAGTGTTAGTTGGTCAGTTGTGTTCATCTCTTTGCAATCTACAGCCCACCAGGCTCTTCTGTCCATGGGATTTCTCCAGGAAAGAATACTGGAGTAGTCTGCCATTTCCTTCTCCAGGGGATCTTCCCAACAGTGATAGAACACAAGTCTCTTGCGTTGGAGGCCGATTCTTTACCACTTGAGCCATCAGGGAAGACGAAATACAGGGTTAGGTTCCTGTAAACTTCTGTCACGACATTTTCACCAACAGATCAATATACAGCCTTGCTTTATGTGTGCTTCTATTTAAAGGTACCTTAAATATATAATGTGTGTTAGTTGCTCAGTCGTGTCTGGCTCTTTGCACCCCCACAGACTGTAGCCTGCCATGTTCCTAAGTCCATGGGAACCTCCAGGCAAGAATACTGGAGTGGGTAGCCATTCCCTTCTCCAGGGGCTCTCCCCAAACCAGGGGTCAAACCCAGCTTTCTTACATTGCAGGCAGATTCTTTACCATCTGAGCCATCAGGGAAGCATTAAATATATAATAAATATACCTAATTCAGCAAATATTGTTGATTTGTTAACATTGAACTCTTGGCTCACAGCACTGTGACTCATTCTTGAATGAAGCTTATCTGACACATGCATTTTCTCCATAATAAGGCACCTCACAGCCTGGTTGTGCCTAAACAGCATTTGCACACTTCACTTGAAGCCATTTTCAAACAGCAAAGTTACCAATAACAGGCACAAAAATGAGCAAAATGTGACACTAAATATACCACAGAAAGGGGTTTTGTTTACAGTACGAGAACTGAAAAAATAAGGTAGCGTATGGCATCATTTGACCTCAGCTGGGAATGTGTGTGTAGATGACTCATGTTATCCACTGCTCTATGTATACACATGCCCACGAATAACATGAAACCACTGTGAGTGCTGATTCTGGAGTTACAAATAAATTTTAGTGAGCAGACAAACCTGCAAATGCAGAATCCACAAATAATGAGATTTGACTCATTTTCACATAGCAGTCATTTGATAAATGTCTTAGAACTGAATGAATAAATGAAAGAAATTACTATCATAATGAGATGCTCCTCTGCCTTCCAGTAATTTCATTATTTTGATCCCATTTAAGACACATCCATATGACACTGAATCTACCAAACTAGCAGTCAAACAAACAACCTGAGTCTATGGGGAATAAGCCTTCTGACTTGCCTATCTTGTTTATCCTACTACCTTTTTTGGCTGATAAATATAAATATAATGAAACAGCACATGCAATGAAATTATATTGGGAAACCTAAGGAGTCAAGTCCTAACAACAGACTGGAACAAGAAATTACACACCATTTACAATTGGCACTGAGATATTAAAAACTGCATATGTTTAAGAGCCAGTATCACTGCTGTGGATAGTTATCTCAGAGGGGCAGTAAGGTCAGAATGAAGCTGAGGGAATCGTGCTCCCTGATTTCAGACTATACAACAAAGCTACAGTAATCAAAACAGTCTGGTGCTGGCATAAAAACATATACATCAGTGGAATAAGATAGAATGCCCAAAGATAAACCCACACACCTATGGTCAATTAATTCAAGACAAAGGAGGCAAGAATATACAATGGAGAAAAATGTCTCTTCAACAAGTGGTGCTAGGAAAACTGGACAGCTACATGTAAAAGAATGTAACCAGAGTATTTTCTAACACCACATACAAAAGTTAACTCAAAAAGGATCAATATATAAATCTAAGTGTAAGACCAGATGCTATAAAACTCCTAGAGGAAAAGAGGCAGAACACTCTTTTACATATCACAGCAATACTTTTTTTTTATTTGTCTCCTAAAGTAATGAAAATAAAAAGAAAAAAATTTAAATGTGGCCTAATTAAACACAAACAGTTTCATACAGCAAAGGAAACCATCAACAAAATGAAAAGATAATCTATGGACTGGGAGAAAATATTTGTCAATGATGCTACTGACAAGGGATTAACTTCCAAAATAAGCAAATAGCTCATACAGCTTAATATCTAATAAATAAATAAATAAATAAACACAATAAAAAAATGGACAGATCTAAACAGACGTTTTTCCAAAGAAGACAAACAGATGGCCAACAGGCACATGGAAAGATGCTCAATATTGCTAATTATTGAAGAAATGCAAATCAAGACCGCAATAAGGTATCACCTTACACCAGAAAGAATGACCATTACTAAAAAGTCTACAAACAATAAATGCCAAAGAAGGTGTGGCAAAAAATGAATATTCATACACAGTTGATGGGAATGTAAACTGGTGCAGCCACTGTGGAGAACAGTATGGAAATTCCTTAAAAAACTGAAAATAGAGCTACCATATGATCCTACAATCCCATGCCTAGGCATATATCTGAAGAAAACTTTAATGTGAAAAGACACATGCATCCAAAAGTCACAGAAGTGCTATTCACAATAGCAAAGACATGGAGGAAACCTAAGTGTCTACTGCCAGATGAACAGATAACGAAAATGTGGTATATACATGTACAATGGAATATTACTCAGCCATAAAAAAGAATGAAATAATGCCACTTGCAGCTACATGGATGGACCAAGAGACTGCCATTCTGAGTGAAGTAAGTCAGACACAAAAAGACAAACACCATATGATGTCACACAGAACCTTAAAAATATGATACAAATGAATATATTTATAAAATAAACAGACTCACAGAAAACAAACATGGTTATCAAAGCGGACCGAGGGGAGGGGAAAAGATAAAGTAGGAGTTTGGGACTGACATATACACACTGTTACATATAAAACAGATAAACAACAAAGACCTACTGTATATCACAGGGAACTATACTCAATATCTTATAAAAACCTATAATGGAAAAGAATCTGAAAAAGAATATATATGTATATGTGTGTGTGTATATATATATATATATGTATATATATTCCATTATATAATATATAACTCACTTTGCTATACACCTGAAACTAACACAACTGTAAATTAACTTATTTCAATAAATAAATTGGTACAAAATGATTTGAGAAATTAAAAAATAATAATAATAATTAAGGACCCATTTTGTCCCTAGTGACTAAGAAATGCCACAATTAGGAATACAAGCACCTACACGACACACTAATTTAAACTTGCTGCACAGAAGAACTATGTTCATTTATATGAGAGAAAAATTTAAATATAAACACATCTGTTTTCTTAAAAGTTTCATAAATGTCACCTAGTAGCTCTAAACCTCCAGTTCCCTTCCTCAGTATTTAATCACTAATGATGACAGCTACGTTGGCAGCCAAAGAAAAGGTCTGTCATTGTTCTGGTCACTGTGACACCGTTTAATCTACTGGCTAGAGAAACACTGCCAGGTGCTTCTCTGAGCTCTACCGCGAGCTGAGTTATTGAGCAAGTTACTCAGACTTTTTGAACCTCAGTTTCCTCATCTGTGAAACAGAGACAAAAACAGTATTTATACCTTATAGGATTGTTTTAAGAATTAAGTGAGACGTTAGATGAAAATTGCTTAAAATTGTGCTCAGTAATTGCCAGCTACTGCTAGCACATACATATGAGACACAAGTCAACATATTCATTGACAAAAGACATAATACATTGTCAGAAATGAGGCCTAAGTAGACCACTACAGCTTAAAAATGAAACTTTGGGAACTCAATGGCATTTATAAATTCCCAAACACTTTTCAGCTTTTTTTTCCTGAAAAAAATGTGAACATTAGTTATTCTCTGCAGGTTTTCATTTTCAACATGCTTTACCATTCATTTTTCTAATTGGATTTATACACTTATTACTGTAATCTAGGGTTCCCATTGCCAACTTTATTCAAAAGTGTGTATTTTGAAATAGAAAATCTAGATGATAATGAAAAACCTGAATTTCATTAACCTGAGCTGAACTCTGAATTAATAATTAATAATTTTTGCAACCCCATGGACTGTAGCACACCAGGCTCCTCCATCCATGGGATTTTCTAGGCAAGAATACTGGAGTGGATTGCCATTTCCTTCTCCAGAGGATCTTCCCAACCCAGGGATTGAACCCAGGTCTCTTGCATTGCAGGCAGACCCGTCACTGTATGAGCTACCAGGAAATCCAAACTGTGGGAAATTCTTAAAGAAACGGGAATACCAGACCACCTTACCTAGCTTCTGAGAAACCTGTATGTAGGTCAGGAAGCAACAGTTAGAACTGGGCATGGATGAGACAAGTGCTCAGGCCTGGTGCACTGGGAAGACCCAGAGGGATCGGGTGGAGGGGGAGGTGAGAGGGGGGATCGGGAGGGGGAACACATGTAAATCCATGGCTGATTCATTTCAATGTATGACAAAACCCACTATAATACTGTAAAGTAATTAGCCTCCAACTAATAAAAAAAATAAAATAAAATAAAAATAAAAAAAAAAAGAACTGGGCATGGAACAACAGACTGGTTCCAAATAGGAAAAGGAGTACATCAAGGCTGTATATTGTCACCTTGCTTACGTAACTTTTTCACCCTTATGGCAGAAAGTAAAAAAGAACTAAAGAGCCTCTTGATAAAGGTGAAAGAGGAGAGTGAAAAAGTTGGCTTAAATCTCAACATTCAAGAACCAAAGGTCATGGCATCCAGTTCCATCATTTCATGGCAAACAGATGGGGAAAAAATGGAAACAGTGACAGATTTTAGTTTCTTTGGCTCCCAAATCACTGCAGTGACTGCAGCCATGATATTAAAAGATGCTTACTCCTTGGAAGAAAAGCTATGACAAACCTAGACAGTATATTAAAAAGCAAAGACATCACTTTGCCGACAAAGGTCTGTGTAGTCAAAGCTATGGTTTTTCCAGTAGTCTTGTGTGGTTGTGGGAGTTGGACCATAAAGAAGGCTGAGCACTGAAGAATTAATGCTTTCTTTGGTGCTTGGAGAATCCTCAAGGAAATCAACCCTGAATATTCATTGGAAGGACAGATGCTGAAGCTGAAGCTCCAATACTTTGGCCTGATGGGAAGAGCTGACTTATTGGAAAAGACCCTGATGCTGGGAAAGAATGAGGGCAGGAGGAGGAGGGGACAACAGAGGATGAGATGGTTGGATAGCGTCACCGATTCAATGGACAATGAGTCTGAGCAAACTCCGGGAGATGGTGAAGGAGAGGGAAGCCTAGAAAGCTACAGTCCCTGGAATGACAAAGTGTCAGACACAACTGAGAGACTGAACAAAAACAACAATTTTGATATATAATATGCTGGGATGTTTAGGTTTTCAGACAGTTTGTTCATTTTGCTACAGGAAACCTGAGCTTCCCTTTTTAACAAAAGTCATAAAATTACAGGTTTGAAGTTCTCTTTATTCTCAAAGATTTCATAATGAACCATTCATATGGTTAAGCAGACATTTCTGAGATAAAATGCTCAGACTATCAATGCAATGATAATCTGGCTCTAGAGTATGATCTGATATCTTTTTTTTTTTAATCAGCAGAGAGAACATATTTGGCATTTACACCAGTAGATTATCACCGGTTTGAATGGTTCGATCCCATGAAACCAACATTCGTCCATGTTTCAGTATAAAGTCCAATAAGTATTTCTGAAATAAACAGCCTGTCAGATGTTAGGTGGTACTGAATTGATTCCAGGCCATACTTTTTTCCTCCTCCTTTAGGTTTATTAAGAAAGGGATGATACACAGGTATCCTCACACTTGCCAGCCTTGTTTTTTTCACACAAAAGCACAAAAATAAATGTTGGGCCTTGGAAGTGGTAACAAAGATATCGCAGAAATCATGCATAATGAGTTAAACATATTTTTGCTGACCAACATTTCTGACGAACAATACAGAAATAATACTAAATGGTTTAAACAGACGGGAATCTGGCCTTCAGTCAAGCAAAGCAATACTATGTTTAAAAAAAAAATACTTCAATAGAGCTGATTTTTCAGACAAAGAGCCTTTTCTCGCTCTGGCACAAAACGCAGGAAAGGAGCCGAGGCGCTACTTATCAGCTGTCTGACATCAGGGGAGCACCGTGTGCGTCAGCCAGCCCAGCAGGGACCCGGCTCCCGGCGCAGGGCCACGGGCCGCTTATCTTACCAGCTTACTGTGCGTGGCACCTCACCCGTCACTGTGTGAGCCCGCGAGGGAGGGAGGTGTGGAACTGGGAGGGTGGAGGTTAAAGCTGTGAGCTAAGCAGGCTTTAGCCACTTAGTAACAACCAAAAAAGAAAACAGTCCAGTGTGTTACGTTAATTACAACAAAAGTTTCTACACTCAAACCCAATCTTAAGCAAAAGAGTTTTTTGTTTTTGTTTTTAAAGGCTTTCTAGACTATATGATGACTACTTCTCTTCCTACTTACTCAAATGTATGTCAAAGTTACAGTTCCAGAAGAAAGGTTGTTATATTCCATTCAGGAGAGTTTTAAAAAGGAATTTGGTTAAAATGTACATGTAATGCTTACATTAGTGCTATTAAAACAGATGTCTGGGGGCTGGGAATGAGACAAACTGCTTTCGAGAGTCCGCCGATGTTCACAACTCTAAACAGAAGATCAGAGAGGCAGGGAGAGGTACCCTTAACCCTCAGTCTCGTCACTCAAACCAGGATCAAGTTTCCTGCAGAGAAAACTTGTCTCATAAAAACTACCTAAAAATTATCTTTTTTTAAAAAATAGCTGTACTTCAAAGTCATTGTAAATGTAATAAACACTTGTTTTAAATATCCAAAACTAATTTTCATTTACTACTCTCAACTTCTGCATGCTAAGTTGCTTCAGTGGTGTCCAACTCTGTGACCCCAGGGACTGTAGCCCACCAGGCTCCTTTGTCCATGGGAAAAAACACGAGTGGTTTATCATGCCCTCCTCTAGGGGATCTTCCTGACCCAGGGATTGAACTCAGGCCTCTTACATCTCTTGCATTGGCAACCAGGTTCTTTACCACTAGTGCCACCAGGAAAGCCTACAACTTGGCTTCTACATTACATGGTTCTCTATTAAAAAATGATATATCTCAAAATATTATACACCACAAACTACATTGTCATCGGGGTTATATATCTAATGAAACTACAGACATAAAATTACATCAAACCCACTGCTTATTATTCATTCAAGCTTGCCTGTTAAATTAGAATAAATGTAATTAATTTGCACCCAAACAACCCTCTATGTGGGTTTCCCTTGTGGCTCAGACAGTAAAGAATACCCCTGGCAATGCAGAAGACCTGGGCTGGGAAGGAGGAGGGCATGGCAACCTACTCCAGTATTCTTGCCTGGAGAATCCCATGGATAGAGGAGCCTGGCAGGCTGAAGTCCATGGGGTCACAAAGAGTTGGACAGGACTGAGTGACAAAGCACAGCACCCTTCTATATCGTTTGGAGGTCATAAATCATGGATTGCAAAATCGTTCTCTCTCTCCCAGGACAAAATTCCCCTGTCTGACCACACTTTCTGATATGGACTGAAATGTGTCCTCACAAAATTCTACATTGAAGCTCAAATGCCCAGTGTGATGGTATTTGGAGATGGGGGTCTTTGGGAGGTAATTAGGTCATGGGAGTGGATCCCTCCTGATGGTATTAGTGCCCTTAAGAGATGTCTGCCTGTCTCTCTGCCCCTGAGCACCCAGGAAGAAAAGGACCATGTGCAAAAGCCAGGAAAAGAGCCCTCATCAGGAAGTGACCTAGCCAACACCTGGATCGTGGACTCCCCAGATTTCAGAAGAGCGAGCAGTAAGTGTCTGTGACTTAAGCCACACAGTCATTAGCATCTGTCACAGCAAGCCTAGGGACGGAAACACCTTCTATCCTTACACCCTGTTCTTTCATTCTTGGTGGGCCTGGTCTCTGCCCCCAAGTGTACACTTTGGCCCCTGTTCACCTGGTTTCCCCACCAATAGAATTAATTTTGTCTCATTACTGAGCCTGAAAGCCTTTGCCAATTACTGCAAGGATGGCTTAGCTACCACCACGGAATGCCGTGCATATCCCCAACACTAGATTAACCGACTATCCAATTCCCTTCATTGGTATTTCTGACTGTTTAAAGAGGAAAAATGCAATCATGCCAATACTTCTTATTTCTCCCTGGATGACTTCCTATCTTGGTCCCAAAGTAGCTGAACCAAGACTGTTGCATTGTTCTTAACATCTAGACACATAATTGTCTCCCTAACATGTGACTTGACCTCCCCTCCCCCACTGCCCCCCCATCCTTCAATTTTCCTATTCAACATTTCTCTTTCTACCTTCTCCTATAACTGAGCTAGTGCTTTCTCTTGGTTCTTCATTAAATCTGTGCCTTGCTCACTTAAATATCTCCCTCTACATCTCAAGTCTTCAAACTCTTTTTATCCCCTTCTATCAGATTTCTAATAAGTTCAAGTTTCCACTCACCCTGAAACAACAACAAAAATTTCCTTCAAGCCCAATAAATTCAACACACGTTCTATTTTTCTTTTTTTCACCATCAAAGTTAAATTAGCAGTCCATTGCTTACTTGATGTCCTCAATTCTGATTCATGCTTTAATCATCACACTATGAGATCACCTCTTAGCACTACAATGAAACCAAACTTCTCTGAACAGTTTATTATGATTATCTCAGTCTTCTTCCTCAGTCTCAGCAATATCAGATATTGTTAACCAATTCCTTTTTGTCCTGAGAATTTTTCCTATATGACACAGCAAAGAAGGTCCATCAGCCAACAACCAATTTTTCTAAAGCAAATATATTATTAAATAGATGAACCACTCTATGAAAAGTAAAATGAAAAACAGTCAATTTCATATAAAAAAACTGTTAAAACTAACCCATCTGGTATAAAATGCTGCAAGCTTTTTACACAATAAACCCCAGCCAATGATGCTGTGGGGGACTGACCGAGAGCTGATATCAAAAAACTTAACATGTGAACAAAACAAGTTTTAGTTGACTGACAATTTTCATAAACTGGCACATTTTAAAACTTGGAGCTAGCTACAAAGTACTAGTTTGCTATCTAAATGGCCCTTCCAAGTTTCTTTGCTGACTTAAGAGACTCTACTCACCTGTTAAAATGTTGACATTTCCTCTTTTCTATTCTCATTCTACATAGTTCTCTAAAGTCTTCTCAACCCCCAAGTCCTAAACCACAACATCTCTGTGAATGACTTCTATATCTTCACCTTTAGCTTCTAAACCAATAAACCAAAAAAAAAAAAAAAAATCACATAAGATAGTTGACATTTTTCTTTCTTGAAACTTCACCCCTCTCTTCTCTGTATCCCTCTCTGATTCCATAGGGCAGCGATTCTCTTCCACCCAATCACCTAAACTAAATATCTTCTAAATCACTCTCTCCATCAGTTCTCAAATACACATAATTGCTGAGTCCTGTGCATGCTAGCTCCATAATATTTCTCAGCCTTTTAGCTTTTTCTTTTCTCAATGGTCCTGCCTTTGTTCAGGACACTGTCAGTCAATATTTTCTTTATGTCTGGGAAGGCAACTATAGTGAACAGATAAATTAAGCATGAAAATAACTTCATTCCTCTGAAATACAAAAAAAAAAAATTCATTCCCTGTAGAGTCATCCCATGGGAAAAGCCTCTCCTTTCAACTTCACATCAGGTTTGCGGCTAAAGTACCTATCTTGTCACTATCAGAACAAAAGTAATGAACAGAACTGGAAGAATAAAAACTGTATCCTGGAAGAACAAAAACTGAACCTCAGGGAAGCACTGAATTAATCCCGGAGCTGCTCTACCTCAGGGCTGCTTGTTTTATGACATAGGTTTCCCAACCATTTAAGCAATTTGGAGTTGAGCTTCTATTACAAATTGCAGCTCAAAGGCACCCCGACTTACACAGTCCTACTAACCAGAGAAACAGCCTCCCCCTGCGTTCAGGCCTCCAGGCTAATCTCTTCCCATACCAGTCTGAGGACTACTTTTCTGGAAGGCAAAAAATCCTCAGCCCCAAATGTCCATAACCGCACAGCTCGAAGGACAGACCCCACATTCCATGGGAGGCCCTCCAGTAATTCAGGGACTGTTCCCGGGACTGCGGACCTCAGGGAGACACGACGCACATGGGCAGGTCCTCAGGCTGTAGCTGTCACCACCCCTGACCGTCCTGCCCCTGAAAGGCCTATGAAAACCCCACACTCCACAGGCCAACCTGTCCCTGGCATCTCGGGCGGAGCCAACAGGCCTTACCCACAGGCTTTTTCTCCCCTGCTTGACAGCCAGGTGAGCCAACCTGAGGGGCCACCTTGAGGCCAGAATCAGCCGGGGATCCCTCACTCGGGTCTCCCCAGCCCAAGCTTTCCTCAGATGGCCAGAGAACCAGTCACACTGCCCTACCTCCCCCAGTCCCCTACAGGGGGGGTTGCACTCAAGGGTGAGACGGTGGGGGCACTTCCGGTGACATCACAGTGTACACCGGAAATGCAGTCTAGCTGCCTGCTCAGGCCCTTCCGTTTCCGCCAGCAGGAGCAGACCGGAATCTTCCTTCACCCGAGGAGGCGCTACGACCTCAAATCCAGAACCCACAGCTAGAGAATGCGCCAAGAACCCTGGAAGGGGTATTTAAACACGCAACCCCCACGGCTTGGTGCGCCTGGTCGGCCTCCTCCTACCTTTTCTGGCCTCTCCACTCACCCTGGCTGAAGAAAAGTCTCCAGGGAAGAGAACCTCAAAGCTCTCTTACAAAATGTCTTGACCTTTCTTGGCCGTCAGGCTTTTTTCTACTTAGGTTCTTTCAGGCCTAATTTAACTCACTGTCGCCCTTTCTGCCTTGAAGCTCTAAGCGCCTAAAAGTCAGCCATGGATATGTTGGGCTACGCTGGATGCGGTACCACTCCCGCCCCAGAGCGCTGGTGGTGTCGGAGACCTCCAAGAGCGGAACGGTAAACAGCTGCGCACGAGGTACCGCGCTAGTGCCGAGCAAGGTCAGAAAAGTCGCTCCCGGATGGAGGACACGCAAGCTGGCCTTGTCACTTCCTCAGCAGACAAGATGGAGGCACAGACACTGGCAGGGAAGTGTGCAGGACCAGCGTCCTAGGGAGTTTGGAAAGTACACATGAATCTCATGGGGAAATGGGAGATGCTCTCAAAGCAAGCAGAGGCTCTTCCTTGCCATGCTTAAGGACTTGAGACACTATGCGCCGGTGACTGGGGACACCTGAGAATATAACCTCAAGAATGAAATACTCAGATTTGCATTTCAGAATAATCTTTATTTCCATAGGGACAATGAACCAAATCCAGAAATGCCGATTAATAAACCACTGCAGCAGTGCAGTTGACAAACAGGAAGGAGGGAAAAAGAATGATAATTAACTGGTAGGACTGACGGGACTACATGACCAGTTAGAGGCATGTTGTGAAAGAGGACAGTGATAATTCCACTCATTCTTGACGCTGTTTCTCTCATGTCTCACATCCACACTATTAGGCAATCTTGTTGTCCAATACTTCAAAATACATTTGAAATCTGACCCCGTTTCATGCCCCTAACAGTCAGCACTCTTGTTCAAGCTTCATCTCTTTCATCTGGATAGGACAATAATAGCTTCCTAACTGGTCAACCTGCATCTGTCTATCCTCTGGTCTCAATATAGCAACTGTCAAAATGTGACACCATATCTATCCTTGGCTCAGAACCTTCCAATATCTCCCAAGCTCACACAGATTAAAAGCCAAAGTCCTTAGAGGGATTTACAAGGTCGTACATGATCTGACCCACAGGACCCCTCTGACCTTCTAGAACAAACAAGATACACCTGCACACTGGAACCTTTGCCCTGGTTATTGCCTCTGTCTGTAATAATGGTCATTTCTCAGGTATCTATGTAGACTAGTTGTTCATCTCCTTAAAGTTCACCTCCTTTAAACTGACTTAAAGTCATTTCAAAATGTCACCATTTCATTTTGGGCCATGCGCTGTGTTGAAAATTACTGTCTTTCAGTGCCCACTGACCCAATCTCTGTCCTCACTCTGCTCTATTTATACATTTTCCCCACGGCACTCTACCACTCTCTAAGGTCATGCAATTTATTTCTAATTTACCTTTTTGGCCATCTCCCCTACTGGATTATACGAGCGACAAGAGCAAGAATCTTTTTTATTCTTTTTGCTCACAGAAGTATCTCAAACATCTAGAAACATGCCTGCCCCATAATAGATGCTCAATACATACTTAAATAATAAATATCTGAACAAAGGAACCCATGGGAAGGAATGGGTCAGGTATGTCTTCTAGAGCAATGCCTGAACTGAGTCTTAGTGGGAAGGAATTATGGAGGACGGAGGTGGTTTTGGAATCTCCAGACAAGGCTCGAAGCTGAGAGAGATGGACACTGGAAGTGCGCGGGGCATGTACACAACGACAAGTGCTCTGATGTTGATGGAGCAGAAATGAAGCTGATGCTTGTGTATTTGAGGCCAGATTACAGAATGCCTTATCTTCCAACTCAAGTCTACCACGCATTTTTGAAGCATCCACCTCACTGTAGTGAAGAATATTAACTTCAAGGAAAAAACAGCAATGTTTCTACAGGGAGTAGGAAAGCATCTGAAATACATTCAAGAGAGGTAATCAGCAGGATTTATTAATTGGCTGAATGATTGGTAGGTCAGTGGCAAATGAGAATGAAGAGTCCCAGATCATTTTTATTACACTAAGTTAAAAAATAACTAGTGATGAAAATAAATGTTATTTCTGTTTTGGTGAGACTAAGGAGAGAAACATCTACTTCTGCTTCATTGACTATGCTAAAAGCCTCTGACTTTTTGTGTGGATTACAACAAACTATGGAAAATTCTTAAAGAAATGGGAATACCAGACCACCTTACCTGCCTCCCGAGAAACACATACACAGGACAAGAAGCAACAGTTAAAACAGGAGAAGGAACAATGGGCTGGTTCTAAACTGAGAAAGGAGTACGTCAAGGCTATATATTTCATCCTGCTTATTTAATTTCTGTGCAGAGTACATCATGCAAAATGCCAGGCTGAATGAATCACAAACTGGAAGCAAGATTTCTGGGAGAAATATAAATAGCCTCAAATATGCAGATGACACCACCCTTATGGCAGAAAGCAAAGAACTAAAGAGCCTGTTCATAAAAGTGAAAGAGGAGAGTGAAAAATTTGGCTTCAAACTCAACATTCAAAAAACTGAGATCATGGCATCCAGCCCTATCACTTCATGGCAAATAGATGGGGGAAATGTGGAAACACTGTCAGATTTCATTTCCTTGGGCTCTAAAATCAATGCAGATGGTGACTGTAGCCACAAAATTAAAAAACACTTGCTCCTTGGAAGAACAGCTATGTCAAACCTAGACCATGTTTTAAAAAGCAGATAAACATCACTTTGCCAACAAAGGTCCATCTAGTCAAACTATGGTTTTCCCAGTAGTCATGTATGGATGTGAGAGTTGGACCATAAAGAAAACTGATCACCAAAGAACTGATGCTTTGGAACTATGGTGTTGGAGAAAACTCTTGAGAGTCCCTTGGACTATAAGGAGATCCAACCAGTCCATCCTAAAGGAAATTAGTCCTGAATATTCATTGGAAGGACTGATGCTGAAGCTGAAGCTTCAGTACTTTGGCCACCTGACACGAAGAGCTGACTCACTGGAAAAGACCCTGATGCTGGGGAAAACTGAGGGCAAGAGGAGAAGCGGGTAACAAAGGATGAAATGGTTGGATGGCATCACTGACTCAATGGACATGAGTTTGAGCAAGCTCACAGAGATAGTGATGGACAGAGACCTCTGGGGTGCTGTAGTCCATGGGGTTGCAAAGAGTCAGACAGAACTTAGTGACTGAACAACAACTATGGAGAACAGTGTGGAGGTTCCTTAAAGAACTAAAAATAGAGTTACCATGATCCTGCATTCCCACCTCTGAGCGTATAACTGGAAAAGATACATGCACTCCAATGTTCAGAGCACAATTATTTACAATAGCTAAGACATGGAAGAAACCTAAGTGTCCATCAACAGATGATTGACTAAAGATTCATTCACACACACACACACACACACACACACACATACACACACACTATAGAATATCACTCAGCCATAAAGAAAAAGGAAATAATGCCATTTACAGCAACATGGATGAACTTAAGAGATTATCATGCTAAGTAAGCCAGAAAGAGGACAAATACCACATGATATTGTTTATATGTGAAATCAAAAAACAAGACAAAAGCATTGTACTTATAAAATGAAACAGACTCACATATAAAACAAATTTATGGTTACCAAAGGCAGGGGTGGGGGGGAGAGATGAGAGTTTGGGATTAAAATATACAAACTACTGTATGTAAAAAAGATAACAGAAAGGGACCTGTTGTATAGCACAGTGAACTATATCCAATGTCCTGTAATAACCTTTAATGGAAGAGAATGTAAAAAAAAAGTATATATACACACATAAATGTGTGTGCATGTTATAAATAACTGAATCACTTTACTGTATGCCTGAAACTAACACAACATTGTAAATCAACTATATTTCAAGTTTTTCAATAAAATGTTAGAATAATAAACAAAAATTTCTTAATAAAATAAAATGGGCAGAGGAGCTGAACAGACATTTTTCCAAAGAAGACATTAACAGATGACCAACAGGCACATGAAAAAATGTTCAATGCCACTAATTATTAAGAAAATGCAAATCAAAGCCATAATGAAACTACTTCACAACTGTTAGAGTGGCTATTATTAAAAAGGCAAGAAATAACAAGTGTTGGCAAGAATTTGGAGAAAAGGGACACCTCATATGGTATTGATGGGAATATAATTTGGTACAGTCACAATGGAAAACACCATGCAGACCCCTTAAAAAATAATCATATTAGTAACAAAAATACCATATGATCCAGCTATCCCACTTCTGGGTATTTATCCAACAAATATGAAAATACTAATTCAAAAAGATATACACATGCCTATGTTCATCTCAGCATTATTTACAATGGCCAAGATATGGAAACAAAGTGCCCATCGATGAATAAATGGATAAAAAAGTTGTGGTGGTGATCTATGTACATAGTCAGCCATAAAAAAGATGAAATCTTGCCATCTGCAACAACATGGATGGATCTTGAGGACATTATGCTAAGTGAAGTAAGTTAGATGGAGAAAGACAAATATTGTATGATTTTACTCATATGTGGAATATGAAAAAATGAACAAAATAAATGAACAAACCACACAAAAACAAACACAAATACACAGAGAATAGTGGTTGCCAGAGGGGAAGAGGAGGGTGGGGAGAGAAAAGGATAAAGGGGGTCAACTGCATGGTGATGGGTGAAAACGAAACTTGTGGTGGTAGGCACACTGTAGGGTATATGGGAGTACAAATATAATGTCGCACATGTGAAACATCTAATTTTATATATAAATCAAAGATACCTCCATTTTTTAACAATTAATATTTCAAAATATTCTAATTAGGGGAGTTTATATGATTCTATATCCTAAACTGGGCAAAACCAGGACAAATATGGGATACAAAAATTTAAAAATCAAAATTCATATGTTGTCTATCACATCAGCAACATCTGCAGCTAGTATTAAGACATTAGTCAATTCCTTCAAAGTCTTATTAGTAAATATTTATGTTTTAATAAGGATATTTTTATTAAAACTTAAGACATGTTAAAATGATAAATGTATTCCTATTCAACTTGTAAAGACACTAATACTATTAATCATGTAAAATCACCCTGAAGAAGTTAAGGATGCAAACAATATCAAATGGAGATTCCAAAGACAAAAATCTTCCTCAGATTTATTGTTGTATCATAGGCCACAAAAGAAATTATTCTAAGTGATCTAAATCACTAATACTAATAGTTGTACCATAAGATTCTTACTGAAGCATACTAGCCTGTAATACATTAGCTTCCTAATAATTGCTTTCTATGCCCATTACTTTGTATAATCATTTTTAATTGCCTTTCCTGGTAAAGAAAACCCTATAGTATGGAAGTGAATTGGAACTAGCATGATAGATAGATAGATTAGATAGAGTCCTAGCTCTAGCCACTAAAAGGGGCTAGAAGGAATAACACACAAGTTGCAGTGAACCCCCGTAGTTCTCAGGTCTTGGCTACTAACTACTGTCGCCCATTAAACAGGACCAGGACTCCTTGGAGAAATGGTTGATTCCAGGTCTGAGATAGGAAAGTATAAAGTAAATAAGGAAAATTTTGCACAAGGTCATGGAGACGTGAAATGGAGTAAGAAAATGTTTTGAAAAAAATTGATGCTGGCCAAATATGGGGCAGTTTGATGATCAAAAATAATAAAAACAGCAATAGACTGAGACATTAAACATACAATAAAAAAGAACACATATTTTAATGTATTATTATAGTATTGAATATAAAAGGAATCCGTGAATCCATGATACTATGCAAAACAAGGCAAAACCACAAAAAGTGAAGGCAGTGGGATCGGAAGCAGGAGAGTCAGGTCAGGAGGGGGCTGTGAGGAGAGCTCTTTGTAGGATAAGTCAAGGTTTAAACATACAACAAATGGAATTTTCAAATATCATCATTCTGTAAAAACCTCACAACAATAACTCAGGCAAAGATAATCAGTGAATGCTAGAACCACTGAATGAAAGGGTATTAGAAGCATGATATTCACACCACCTCAAAGTATCATTCCAAAGACTACTCATTACAAAGGGGAAAAGATACCTTTACAGTACAGACATCTGGCGGACACCATCTGAACCTAGTGAGCAAATTTAGCAGCACCAGAAATAGAAGTGACATTATGGGAAGCAGTAAGAATCTGCACTAAGCCAGAGAACCATATACTCTCCTGCAGAACATGAGAGAGAATTCACACACACAGAGGAGGTGGGTGATAAAGCTGGTATGGTAAATGAGATCCCTGAGGTCAGGTAATCTCCGATCTACTGATGAAGGAACTGAAATTTGGCCAAGTTAGAGAACTTCCTCAAAGTCAAGTATCTTATGACTGGCAAAGCTGAAATTCAAGCCAAGCCCACCTGATTCTAAAACGCAGATTCATCTGACTATGTGAGCCAGGTAACCTCAACCCCACTGGTTCTAAAGTCTAGGTGTAGCTTGCTCCCTTCAACATTGGCCAGGTCCTCCAGGGCCAGCCTTGAAGCCTATCTGCCTCAGCCTTAGTCTTCCCCGTTCCCAACCTCCTCGTCTTTGCGTCAGTTTTTGTGAAATTCAAACTGGAATTCCCCGCTGCCACCAAAGCAGTGACACAGCACCATGAAGTGACGATACCTAGATGTCTTTGTCTCTATTATAGTCAAGAAAAATGACCCAGTTATCATAAGGAAGGATGGCTGCAAAGTCAATAAAGATGAGCTCATAGTACAACCAAAATTAAAAGATTATTACTATTTCATCATTCTAGTCAATTTAAATGACTAAATAAAATCAACCATGAGACATAGCCATGAAATGCTTGCCTGCAATCCATTACAAATGAAAATCGATGCCTGTTTTAATGAAGTTTTAACACCCAGACTTCTAACTTCACCAAAAACCTACTTGGTAGCTCTAATTAACATGTCCAAAACCAAACAAACACCTGATTTTCTCACCAACCTGATCCTTCATTTTTCCAAAACTCTGGCCAGGAAACTTGGCCAAAACTTTGACACCATCATTCATGTCTTTCTCTCCCACTCCACGTCCAAATCCACTGGAACTCAATCCTGTTAGCTGTATCTTTAAAATATATCCACAACCCACCATTTTTCATCCAATCTACTGCCTCTGCTGTGGACTGGCCACCATCATCCTTTGCCTGGATTAGCCATTGGCTTCCTACCTGTCCTGTCTTCCTATTTCCACCCTTCTTCTCCTTATAATCTGTTCCCAAAGCAGCAGTCAGGGCATTGTCACTGAGTCAGATAAATCACTCCTCTCCTTAAAACCTTTATGGCTCCCTGTCCTATAGAGTAGAGACTGAACCCTCAGTGGGGGCTTTCTGCAGTCTTTGCTTTTCTCCTCTGCTTGCTCTGGTCTCGCGGCAATGCTTTCAGACACACCAGCGGTGCTCTCGGACCTGGTGTTTGCACTCGCTGCCTGTTCCCTCTGCTTGAAACGCTGTCACCAGAGATCAGCCCGGCTCACCTGCTTAGAATTTTTGCTAAGATTTTTGCCTTCTTAATGTAGCCTATCCTGCATATATCAACTGAAATTATAACTACACTCTCTGCCCCCCGCCTCACTGCTCTATTTTTCTCCGTACTACTTATCCCCAGCCTGACACTCTTACATTTCACTTGTTTGTTTCTGTCTACCTCCCGGGTCATGGAGGTAGCATCCAGGAGGACAGCCGTTTTTTGTTTTATCTGTTCACTGTTACATTCCCACTTCCTAAAATAGTAGGTACTGAATATCTGTCGTGTAAATGAATATGTGATGAAACTCCAATTCTTTGGCCACCTGATGCAAAGAGTCAGCTCCTTGGAAAAGACCCTGAGGCCAGAAAAGATTGGAGGCAAAAGGGGAAGGGATGACAGAGGATAAGATGGCTGGGCGGCATCACTGACTCAATGGACATGAATTTGAGCAAGCTCCAGGGGACAGAAGAGGGCTGAGGAGCCTGGAGTGCTGCAGTCCACGGGGGTGCAGAGAGTCAGGCATGACTGACTGAACAATAACAAAAACATATGAATATCAAATGGATAAATGTATGACAGACCTATAGATATAATCATGGATTAAGAAAATTATCCTTGTGGATTGTGTTTTTTTTAAACTGCTTTCTTCTAACTCAGGTCTTAAGGCTGAACTAGTCATACGCTGTCTCAATTCTTAAACTGCGCGTAGAAAAGTCAATGAGCTTTCAGCTGTAGTTGTACCCAAGCATTCTCCTACACAGAACTCAAGTTTTAGCCACAAAAATGTTTTCTCCCTTTAATCTGTGTTGACTACAAACTCGTGTTAAGGTAACTTGTGTGTGACACTATATGTGACTACTATGATTAATAGGAAGAAGTCCTCTAGTCCGAATGTGGCACATAAACAAAGACTTGGGAAATAGGACAGAAACAAGTCCACTTCAGAAACAGATTGTCTCTATTACATGTTCCAGTTAATTCTTTTCCGAATAGCTTAGAAACTGTGGACAGATCTTAGCAATGTCAAACTAAAGTAGACAAGAGAAATCTGCTCAGTCTTGTCCGACTCCTCTCGACCCCATGTGCTGTAGCCCGCCAGGCTCCTCTGTCCATGAGGTTTCTCCAGGAAGAACACTGGAGTGGATGGCCACTTCCTTCTCCAAAGGATCTTCCCAGACCAGGGACTGAATGCCCTGTCTCATGCATCGTCAGGGGGATCCTTTACCACGGAGCCCCCGAGGAAGCTCCAGACGAGGGAGACCAGGGAGGATGCTAATTTACTTATAGTTCTGCTTGTGTCCTTCACATGCCTTTAAATCTTATTTTTATGTATCATGGAATGTAATTAGAAGCTAATTAGAGAGAAGACTGCAAGCCTAATATAATGGAAAAGAAATGGAAGATTGAAATAGATGTCTCCTGTGAACCAAACACTATGACAACAAGAGCTTCACCAAAATAAGTAGCATTTTGGCCCGTGGCCTCCTGGCTGACTCAAGGCCATAAATCAGACACCAAACTACTTAGTCTTAATATAAAAAGACTTTTTCCCCACTTAATTTTTGTGGAGGAAAATCCCCAAACCTGTCAATTTGCTGGTTAGATCTTAAAATACCAACTTACATTTTAGCAAATATCTAATTGCATCTGAAAATGATAAAATTTATTGTCATAGAATTTTGAAAGCAAACTCTACTACTCATATTTAATTTCTAGTCTTCTATTTCCAAAACTTGGAGAGAGTCCCCAAAGACTAACAGATGAGAGCGACCTTAAAAATATCACCTCTAAGAGTTACATGCAAATGCAGTGGCAGCCCTGTCAAATCACCTTTTGAAGCAAGTAAAACAAATGAAAAAAAAAAAAAAAAAAAATACTTCTCAGCAAAACTGTTTAAAATTCTCCACACTTCAGTCATTGGTACAGAAGTTGTTCCACATCTTCATATAAAAGGCAGTTCTTCCCTTCATCTGTAATTGAAAAAATAGCATGCTCCATACTGTGTGACCTGGGCAATGGACTTATGCTATCAAATCCATAAAATAGTGGTAATAATAGTACCAGTCTTGTAAGAATTTCTGTGAAGACTAATAAAGATAATGCAGGTAAAATCCTCAACATGCCTTCTAGAACACCTAACCGCTCAGTAAATGGTTCCTGAGGTTCTTCTGTTTTCTATTAAGCATATACGATGAGTGGTGTTGGTCACTCAGTCATGCCCAGCTGTTTGCAATCCCATGGACTGCAGTCCACTAGGCTCCTTTGTCCATGGAATTTTCCAGGCAAGGATACTGGAGTGGTTTGCCATTTCCTTCTCCAGGGACAATGGGTAGAATCACAGATTAATTTTCAAAGGAATAAAAAAAAATGCTTCTCCCTGTCCTTTTCCGCATAAATTAGAAAACTTTACTTACTCTAGGCCAAGATTTAGAAACTCACTTTTGCTGTCAGCGAGGAGCACAGCTTTGGACTTGAATTTATGTAAAATTGCATGGCCAGATGCATGCATCCTGACCACCTTCCCATCACTTCATCCGCTGTCTCTGGAAGAGATTTCTAGCTGTCTCTTAGGGCATGTTCTCCATCCTATTTTCTACCCTTCCCACATGTGTCTCTCCAGTCCTTCACAGAGGCAAGGAACAGTCCCACTACAAGGTACTTCTAGATTAGCCTGAACTCTAATCCAGACATTCTAATATCTGTTTCACTCTAGTAACCTTAGCACTGCCACAGTATAGGATGATTATGGCTGAAATGTAAAGAATGTAAGCTATCATGATGAACTGTATATGCCAGCTCCCCCCTTACCGTGACTGCTGGCACTTCTGGTGAGTAATAAATACTCTGCTGGAAACAAAAGCATATGAAAACAAGCCAAGGAAAGGAAGCAATAGCAAAGTTACACCCTCATCTTCATAAGGAAAACACGGTCACGGGCGGCCCCAGCTCAGTTTCACACACCCCCTTGAGATGGGGATGAACTTTTCTCTGTTCCACAAAGGCACAGTGCCTCTACAGTTCTTTTTTTCCCTCTACCTCTTTCCCAGCTTCTCTCTGATAAGTTGCATTACAATCAATCTTTGTTTTAGTTTTCTCATCAGTCTCTCTCCGACCCTCTGAAAAGAATGAAGAGGCAGAGGAACCCTGGAAGCCACGGCTTCTATCCCTTAACCGACATCAATGAGGAAAACCCCAGGCGTCCCCGTTACATGATGGTACCATAAAACAGTGACTTAGAGAACCCAGGGGCCTTTAAACAGGCTGGGCACCCTGGGACCCAGTAAGGGCTGATAGGCATCTGAGGCTGTACCACTGGAACAAGCCCCCTCCTCACCATACCATCTTGCCATCCCACCAGGAAGTCATTAGCTGCCGGGGATCGCGGGCAGAAGGAAACAGGAGCGCTTCTCCGGTCCACAGCGCAGTGCTGCTAAGCTGGCCCCTCCGGCCGGCCCGGCCTCTCGGGCAGCCTGACCCCCGGGGCTGGCATCCGGCCTGCGGGCTGTCCTGGGCCCAGGGACTTGCTCACGAGTCCTCAGGCGGCCTCCTCTCCACCCGGAGCCCAAGCGGACACAGAGGCGGAGTCTCCTGCGGCGCAGCTCCCTCAGGCCGAGGGCTGACCAACCGCCCTCCAACAGATTCCAACTGCCGCGGCCTGGGGACAAGCTCCTGCCCTCCGGGGCCGCTGACATCACAGTCCAAGCCTGGAACCTTCACGTCCCCGCGCCTGCCTCGCCCCTCCCCGGCCAGAGGCTTGAGTCTCTGTCCGCCAGCACGCCCCAGCCCCGCGGGAAGGTGGCACTGCAGAGCCCCTGTCCCTCGCCCCCCCGGGTTCCAGGGAAGCCCCACTGCGTCTTCAGGGCTCCGGGCTGGGGGCCGATGGCCAGGAGGGCTGAGCCTTCCCAAGACGCTCACCCCTCGGTAGAGAGAGTGAGGGAAGGCAGCCCATGGTTCTAAAGGACACTTGCTAGGAAATGGCAGGGAACGAGTTCTCTGGAAAGTGTGGGCGTGGGACAGGCTGGCACCTGGACCTCTGCTGCAGTGCCTGCCCCCGGACAAACACCTCCAAAGACTGAACACAAAGAAGCCGTCAGGGACGAAAAATAACGGTGTGGATGTGGCTGGTGCCTGCTAAGTTGCTTCAGCTGTGTACGACTCTGTGACCCCATGGACTGCAGCCACACAGGCTCCTCTGTCCACGGGATTCTCCAGGCAAGAATGCTGGAGTGGGCTGCCATGCCCTCCTCCAGGGGATCTTCCCGACTCAGGGATCAGACCTGAGTCTCTTATGTCTCTTGCATCGGCAGGCGGGTTCTTTACCACTAGAATCACCTGGAAGGCATGTGGATGTACAGGCGGGGCAAATTACAAACGAGATACAAAGAGACCAAAAAAGCCCGACGGCCATTCTGAAGAGCAGTAAACAAAAGCAGGGTGTCCGGAGCAAAAACAGGGCACTGGGCTTGCCCCCTGCACACAGCGCCACCAAAGGGGAGATGGACCCCTAGGCCATGCTGCCAGCCTGCCCCTGGGCACACCCCCTGCCCTCACCCCATCTGAGGAACCAGCTCGCCCCTCCCCCAGCAAGCAAGTGGGCAAGGGATCCTGCTGTCGGTTTTCCTTGCTCCCCCTGGAGTAGCCAGGACCCCAGTTAAGCCTTGCCTGAATTTGATGTCTGGCCTCTGCTCAATTCCTGTTGATCAAGCAGGCCAAGAACCCTGGTCGTTGACAGGTTTAGGATCAGGGTAAACACTTAAGCCAATGAGAAAGTAGACTGGTTGCCTTCTGAGGGTCTGTGTTTCCACTGAAAAAATCTAATTGTATTCATGTGTGTACGCATGTGTCTGGACACACACAGGTACATGTAACTGCTCGGACGTGCCCTTCAGTGGACAGCACAGCAAGTGCATCTTCCTGGGCCCCCATCACAGAGCCCCGCCCCCATCACACACCCGGGCCCCCTCCCACCACCCTCTCCTGCACTCCAGCATAGCCGGTGCCCTCCCGTTGCATGAACTTCATCACTGGATTCTTCAACCTCCCGCCCCCCTTCCTGTGGCAGATTTATATCCATATATTTCCTCATCAAACCTTTCACTCCCACACTGTGCACTCCATCAAGGTCTTGAAGCTGTTTAATCAAGGACACAGAACAGTATTTGCCCACAGAGGTACCTGCAGGGCCCACTTAGCTGCCTTTACCGTCTCTGCCATGGTTACACCCAGTGCAATCACAACTTGGTATTTTCAAATACTGCTCCCGCTCGATCCCCTTCACCCGTGCCTCTCAAAAAAGGAATTAATTCTTAAAACATACTTGCTGCTGAAAGCAGTATTAGCCAAATCCAGTACCCAAACATTTAGATTAACTATGATTTCAATATTTTTTCTTTAGCTACTCAAATTCAATGATATTAGCATTTTGGTTTCTTTTTTTCAATTTTCATTGGAATAGAGCTGATTTCCAATGTTCTATTGAATTATGAATCACTTACCCACATACATCCGCATCTAAGATTCTTTTCCCCATACAGGCCACTACAGAGAGGGAGGTCGCGTTCCCTGCGCTGCACAGCGGGTCCTCATTAGTTACTTTATAGACAGTGCTGTGTGTAATACGTCAGTTCCAATCTCCCCAATTATCCCTCCCCTAACATTCTGTTTTCCAAAGAGTTCTTATCACACATAATTTATTACACATGACTTGGTAACATTTGTTGAGTGGGTGCTATGTACTATGCAATGTTTCTTGTGACTTAGTAGCATTACTGGGCTTCCCAGGGGGCTCAGAGGTAAAGAATCTGCCTGCCAGTGCAAGAAGACGCAGGAGACACCGGTTCCACCCCTGGGTCAGGAAGATCCCCTGGAGGCAGAAATGGCAACCCACTCCAGTATTCTTGCCTGGAAAATCCCATGGACAGAGGAGCCTGGTGGGCTACAGTCCATGAGGTTGCCAAGATTGAGTGTGCATGCACACACACACATGCATACACACTCATATACATACACACACATACACACTCACACACACATGCACACACACAGAGAGAGATACATACACACATATGCACACATAGACACACATACACATGCATGCATGTGCACACACATACAGGCACACACACGTGCACACGCATGCATGCACACATACATATACACAGATACATATACACATACATACACACATACACAGAGATACACACACACATACACAGATGCATACACATACACACAGATACACACGCACACATACACACATGCACACACACATACAGGCACACACATGCACACACACATGCATACACACTCACATGCACGGAGCACTACAAATGTCATGTTTACCACCGCCCCAGGAGGTCGAGATGAAGACGCTGTCACACAAAAGTTGATCCACTCCAGGACTTAGAACCAGCTTTCCCTGTCCTTCAAATGCACTTCACAAGAGAAACTGCTTTCAAAACGTCCTAGTCTCTGGATGCCCTACCCCTGACATTTTTACATGAAGAACCTGAACCAAGAACTTCCAGATGTATAAGCTGGTTTAGCAAAGGCAGAGGAACCAGAGATCAGATTACCAACATTAGTTGGATCTTAGAAAAAAAACAAAGAATTCCAGAAAAACATTCTACTTCTGATCCACTGACTACACTAAAGTCTTTGTGTGGATCACAAAATACTGGAAAATTCTGAAAGAGATGGGAATACCAGACCACCTGACCTGCCTCCTGAGAAACCTGTATGCAGGTCAGGAAGCAACAGTTAGAGCTGGACATGGAGCAACAGACTGGTTCCAAATTGGGAAAGGAGTATGTCAAGGCTGTATATTGTCACCCTACTTAACTTATATGCAGAGTACATCATGCAAAAAGCCAGGCTGCATGAAGCTCAAGCTTCATCATCAATCTTGATGAAGATAAAGATTGCCAGGAGAAATAACCTCAGATATACAGATGACACCACCTTTATGGCAGGAAGTGAAGAGGAACTAAAGAGCTTCTTGATGAAAGTGAAAGAAAAGAATTGAAAAAGCTGGCTTAAAACTCAACATTCAAAAAAATGAAGATCATGGCATCCAGTCCTATCACTTCATGGCAAACAGATGGGGAAACAATGGAAACAGTGACAGATTTTATTTTCTTCGGCTCCAAAATCACTGCAGACAGTGACTGCAGCCATGAAATTAAAAGATGCTCACTTCTTGGAAGAAAAGCTATGACAAATCTAGACAGTGTATTAAAAAGCAGAGACATCACTTTGCTAACAAAGTCTGCATAGTCAAGGCTATGGTTTCTCCAGTAGTCATATATGGATGTGAGAGGTGGACATAAAGAAGGCTGAGCACCAAAGAATTAATGCTTTCCAACTGTGGTGGTGGAGAATCCTAAAGGAAATTAACCCTGAATATTCATTGGGACGACTAATGCTGAAGCTGAAGCTCCAATACTTTGGCCACCTGATGTGAAGAGATGACTTACTAGAAAAGATCCTGATGCTGGGAAAGATTGAAGGCGGGAGGAGAAGAGGATGACAGAGGATGAGATGGTTGGATGGCATCACTGACTCAATGCACATGAGTTTGGGTAAACTCTGGGAGATGGTGAAGGACAGGGAAGTCTGGCATGCTGCAGTCCATGGGGCTGCAAAGAATCGGACATGAGTTAGCAACTTTCAGTTGCTAACAAACTCAACAGCAACAAACTCTTCCAAAATCTTAGTGACTTAAAACGTCAAAGATTTCTTCTCACTCTCTAAACCTGGCCACCGACATTCTCGGCACACACCTTCACTTTGCTCTCACTTCGCCACTCAAAGTGACAGCCCAGAACATCACTGCTCAGCCTGGGGGAAGGCAACATGGTAAACTGCACACTGACCGCTGAAGAAGCCCGCTGCAAAGTAACACTCCTGACCTCCTCCTACATTTTATCGGCCAAAGCAAGTCTCGTGATTATAAGCTTGAAGGGGACGGGGAGATGCAATCTACCCTCACACCCAGGAGAGAAAACCAGAAGTATCACCAGTGATTACAGTGGGAACAGGAGAGAATTTCTTAGAGCAGCAGGGGTACCGGGAACAGCAAGTGGGAGAAAGGCTCAGAGGAGGCTCAGGGAAGAATGTGCAGAGGTCGGCAGAGAGCAAGCAGCAAGTCAGGTGGGAGGAGAAGCCCCGGAGGTGTGGTGTGGCTGCAACAGAGTGTGTGGAGGTCGTGTGCAAACCTGGGCTGGGGAAGGGGGCTGAGTCAGGTTGCTAAGGGCTCTGAGGCGATATAAGTGGTGGCACGGGTGGTGGCAACCCAGGATATTGGGGTGGTGATACTTGTAATTGAAGATGATCAACCTAACGCTCTTTATATTCTAATAGGAAGTATGTTTATTCTATTGTTACCTTGTCATAAATAAGACTAGGTAAAAACTTGTCAAAGAAAAACCCATGTTTCTCTACTTCCTCGCTTCATTAGCTTGGAAACAGCAGACTGATATTCTTCAAAATATTTTTCCCACTCAGACGGAGAGAAAAGTTAACTTTTGGAAATGCATTAACTGCAGAAGCTGAAAGAGCTCAAGTGCACACTCATCTCTTATAAGGGGCAGCTTCTCCCCCTGGAAGGACGAGGCCATGTCTGCACTGCAAGGCCCAGTCCTCCACGTGTGGCCGATGGAGCTCTGAGATCATCATCCAAGAACCAGCACAGATGGAAGTGGGCAGGTGCCCGGGGAAGACAGCTTCAGGCATGTGGCCCTGTCTCCACACGAGAGCCCGCGTCTCCGGCATCAGCTGAGTTCACAGAGCAGCAAGGGCAGGTGCCTCACACCACCGCTGTGTCATGAGATTGGGTCAAAACGCCCGTCCCCACAAACAGCCACCTTCTGTTGATTGTTCCAGAAGTTCTGATTCAAGTAGTGCTTCTGCTGCCACAAATGATAACTTACAGGATTTTCAAATACAATTGCCACCTCGTGGGTAAAGCGCCCACTATTCTGCTACCTCATATCCATCTGCCTTTTCTTTTGACAATTTGAGTCCAGCTCTGAAAACTTTTCTACCTTCATTTGTGTGAGAGAGAAAGAGACTGGAAAACCCTGAAAAAAATTCCTCCCTGTAGTCAGGAAAGCCCTTCCTGGCTTGAGTCCCTGGTCCTTAAATTCTTATTTGACCTTTAACAAAAGATTCAGGCCACTCATCGCCTCAGCTTTCTGTTCATAAAGTAAGGGACTCATGTGACTTTAAGTTTTAACTTGAGAGTCTTGCCCTGGAAGCAGCTGAGAGCCCAAATCCATGTTACAGTAAACCCTGAGGCCGCCTGACCCCAGGGCCGCCTCTATCTCTCTCCTACGGTGGTGTTCCTTTCCACCGAATCAAATCCCAGTATGTTTCTCAAAAGACCCTTTCAACTGAAAGAGACAAAAATCCCAATTCATACTTAGCCCAGCAAACAGACAAACAAGTAAGCAAGAAGTACGGCATTACGATGCTCTCATCTGGTCCTGCGGTAAACTGCGTGGGAGAGAGAAAGACGGGACTGTCAAATGGAGCTGGGACACTCCAGGGCCGCTCATTACGGCGCTATAACCCGGCCCGTCCTGACCATAGCACAGGCTTCCCGCACACAACAGACAAGGCGCACGCCAGCCCTGCCCACCAACCTCAGCAAGATGAGCGGACCCCCTCCGTGGAGTCCCCTCCCAGCCCTGCGCAAGGGCCCTGATGAGTCGTGGCCGAGTTCCTGCCCTGATGATGGACACTGCAAGGTCCAGCCCAAGCCACATGCCTTCTCATGCCACGGTATGCAGGGCCTGTGACCAGGAGCTGACAGATGAGATACAAGTATCACTGGCCACGGAATTCTCTCTCTCTAAAACTAAGCTAGTGAAAGTCCCTCAGTCATGTCTGACTCTTTGGGACCCCATGGACTCTACAGTCCATGGAATTCTCCAGGCCAGAATACTGGAGGGGTAGCCTTTCCCTTCTCCACAGGATCTTCCCAACCCAGGGATCGAACCCAGGTCTCCCACCTTGCAGGTGGATTCTCTACCAGCTGAGCCACAAGGGAAGCCCAAAACTAACCTAATCTCTGCACAATTACCTGCTAGCCGGTCACGTTAGTGGGGTAGTGGCCATTATATGTTTTCCTTCTCTTGAAAGCAACATGCAGAAAATTCTCCATAAATATTAATACGATTTTCTCTAAGAAAACCTGCCACAATGTTTGGATTAAACGAGCTGTGTTTGTTTTATACAACCATAAGTGAAACAAAGATCATGTACTGTTTATGTTATTTCAGCTCCTTCATTCAAAAATCAGCTCTCTTTCCCAGCCTATGAGGACTTGCCAAGTTCCAGCTGAAAGTCACACGGTCGTGAGAAACTACTGCACACAACTTCAGCTGGCAACAGGGACGGGACACCCCTTCCCCTATGTCTTACACACCCCCGTGCTGTCTTCTCCCAGGGACTGAAAACACACACTGTCCACGTGCAGAAGACAGCTCACCTCATGCAGGGTTTCAAATACCACCGCGTACTGAACAACATAATCAGGAAAAAAACAATCTATGCAGAAATAACCAGGCTAAATTACCCATTACAAATCTAAAGGTAGACCAAATGAGATGTCTACTGCTCAGAGAACAGAAAGTTTTCTGATGGGACCATTTTTTTATTCTCGTATTCCTCCCAACTATAGCAACCCTAGGGGGAGGGTCTTCTCACTCCTGTCTAAAACCCAACAGTTGCAAGCAAACATCAGGAACACTCTCTGCATCCACACACACTTTGGAAGAAGTCTTCACATCAGAAAATGAGGTGAGAAATAAACCTCTTTGGTTCACTTTATGCCAAGAATATGAACTGAAGCACACCATAAGACAAGAGTACTGAAACATCTTCTCTAGTGAAAGACTCTCACCTCGCTGCACTTCTTTCACAAATAACTATAAAAATATCTCAGCTTCCACACAGCAAAAACCAAAACCTTACCATTTTAATCAACAGGGCATAAATTCAAACAGAATGACATAACTACCAGCAAAATCCTTTATTACATCTGTAATCAGAAGCAGTGTTCAAAGATGAAAATTCATTCAAATCTGACACAGAAAATGTTCTAAAACTCCAACAGAAAAGAGTATTTTTATTTAGGCAATAGTTCCTCTTTTATATTCACTGGTTTTCTTTCACATATTCATACTTTAAATTGAAAAACAAATGTCTCGTTTTGCTCCTGTTCCTTGTATCACATGGCATTGTAGAAGCTAATGTTACTTCCCCAACAGATGCTGTCTTTTGAAGAGTAATAAAATGCCTTCTTTGCATGTGTTTGGATGTATTTCTTTTAACATACTTCGCCCCACAACCCAGCAGACAATGAACCAAATACTTGATTACAGTCGACAAGTTGCAAATTTGTGGATACTGAGGAAGCCCAGAGAACTGTACCGTAGAGGCAGTCAGACACCACTAGTCACAGCGAAGTGTGAAGTCACCGGAGGCAACGCGCCGCAGAGCTCCGCTTCCAACGGCAACAGAAACAGTAAAGACGCCACGATACTTGAGTCAGCAACTAGACGCAGCCCTGACAGTCTCTCCAGACTCAGGTCCCCCAGGACCTGCGACTATCCGCCCGTGGTCTGGACTCGTCAGGCCAACGCGTACATCAGAGCCAGCTGGCCCAAACCAGGTTCTTCCTCTGCTCCGAGGCGGGCCCTCCTCCTGGGCCCACATCCTTGCCCCTTGTGTCCTTCCGTCCATCCGTCCTCCCTGCCCTCCTCTCCAGGACCCTACAGCCCCAAGCTGTGCTAATGATGTCCTGCAGACATGTCTCAGACATTTCCCTTTTGTCAGGGACTGGATCCTAAACATTCCACTAGGTCCTTTCTGCTTTTATTCAAACTCCCCCAAACCAGCCTCCAAAAATGCTAAAGCCTCCTTCATCAGTGTCCATTCAACCTTATCCCTTATCCCTTCCTTAAGAGTTTTCAGCTGGTCCTCGTTACCCTCAAAGGTAACTTCGAAACTGTGGATGCGACTCAGAAAGCCTCCCAGCATCCCATCCCAAGCCACCCCTCTGCCTTCCTTCCCCGGCTCAACACCTCCCGACTCTAAGTGCAAGGACAGTGACCAGCCCCTGGATGCTGGGACAGACCACACAGGCCGACCTCAGGCCTGGCCACACACGTGTAGGCTTCTGAACCCTCTTCCTGGCCGCCCTCCCTCCCTGCCTCCCACCCCGCCTCTACCCCTCCCTGGCGCCTACCCCCTACCCCACAGCGCCCCCACCAGCCGCCCCCAAGGCCCAGGTGTCTCCCCAGCCTCCCGTGGATCCGCCTGATCCCAGTGCACCGAGCCCGCCCTGGCTGCTCCCCCGGGGCCTTTTTCAGAAGGGGGACTGCTTTTTATCTTATTCGCTGATATATTTCAGCAGTTAGCCAAGTTCCTGGCACTGTGGAGGCATCCAGGAAACATCCAAGTAACTGACGAAGTGCATGAAAATTGAGAAAATACTCCTGCGCAGGCCCAGAGCATCTCCTGGTCACACGGAAGTAAGGGCTGGGCCAGGGGCCAGCACGCTGTAAGGCGTGTTTTATCAGGCCTTTTATAAGAGTCTGGTGAGCAAAATGGTAGACTCACCGGACCCAATTTACACAGATACATACAAAATAATTAAACCTCTCTCATTATATTAAGGTAAAACAAATTTGGTAAGGTAGCTAAGTCACAATAACCATGTAAAACCGATCGTTTTAAATGTCAGTCTTCCAAAAAAGTTTTTTATTCAGATACTCTCAACAAACTGTGGAATGCTACGGATACCAAAGTGATGAAGATAAGCCTGGGCTGCTTCCATGAGTGACAAACAGAAGCAAGAGGCAAAGATGCTCATTAGGCGACGATGAAAACCGTGAGACATGATCACTTTTTCTTTTTTTTAAAGAAACATTTAAAACAATGATTAAAATATGAGATGTGTGAGTCTGAGGTTCTTTTAAGTATGATGGGTACCAAAATGTTTCAAGACAATTTGATCTTAAAACACTTTTTTGCAAAGAAATACTGTTTGCCTAATAAGGTTTACTGGTTCGGCTTAGATTCATTTTACGGGGTCACGACTCAGCTCCTCTTACTAAGGTTCAAATGTCTTTCACACTTGTGATGCTTCCTTTCGGCACCTCCGTCAGGACCCATTCACGGTCACTCTCATCTGCTGGCTCCTGTGACCTAACGCTGCGTCCTTGTGCTTGCAGCACTGCAGGGAGAGCACCTGAAGCCCCCAAATGGAGGAAACAGAGCGACGTCTATTTTCATTGATTCACATGCCATAACCCAGAACCCTGACTTCTGCCCACAAACCGGAGTTTTCCCCCTTTAGTTTTATGCCTGATTTGCAGTTGGAAAACACTTGCTTTCCAGGAAGTTGCCTGAACTTTGTTTCCTCTGCTGCTCTTCCCAAGGAACAGAAGGCATCCTCCAGGTGGGCCGTAGCTCAGTCCCAGCGCGGCTCTGCCCCCAAGACAGGGACGCCAGGGAGCAGAGCTCAGCAGGCAACGACTGCCGTCTCCTCTACTTTCCTGACGCAGGAAACTTGCAGGAACCAATTTGTAAAATTACTCTGAAAATCAGCGCTCGCTCTAGCACAAAGCCTAGTTTTAAATGGCCAGAACTGTATTTAGCAAGGAGACAGTACAAGATGCCGGGAGTGAGCTCATGAAATAACAGTTCCTTGGTAGCCACAGTAAACACTTAAAAAAATATCATTCCAGTTTTTCCTCAAGTAGCTTTCATGTCCTTTGAGGAACATTTTCTTTAGGCAGACAGCCTAAAGGGGACAGCTCTTTTGTGGCCTTTTCTAAAGTTTCTTTGTGATGTTATCATAATGTGAATATATATATATATATATATATATATATATATATATATATATATGTATTTATATTTATATTTATTTTATGTATATATATATATATATATATATATATAAATACATAAAACAAAATCCACAATAAGATTGTAACAAGACGTTACCATACACAAAGGGCTTCCCAGGTGGCACTAGTGGTAAAGAAAGAACCTGCCTGTAAATGCAGGAGACGTGAGAGATGAGGGTTCCATCCCTGAGTCAGGAAGATCCCCTGGAGGAGGGCATGGCAACCCACTCCAGTATTCTTGCCTAGAGAATCCCACGGACAGAGGAGCCTGGCAAGCTGCAGCCCACGGGGTCACAAGAGTCAGACACGACTGAAGCGACTTTGCACACACACACACCTTGTACAGGTAGAGCCGAGAGCACTGCTGCTACACGCACTTGGCTTGGATGTCAAATTAATATTCGACTAGCAAATTATTACACAGCCGCTGAATTTCAAAGACAACTGCCTTCTAGCCCAGTGAAGTATTTTGTTAATAGACAACTTTTCACAGTTTCTCCTAAACCCAGCCAGCTATAGTGCACTGAAGTTTCCTATGCAAATAAAAGAGTGGATTTCTCAACAACAGAGGAAAAGACACACCACCAGCATTTTCACTGCAAAACATTGAAAGCAATATAGATATGGAACAGATCACTTTTTCAATACAATTTAGATAAATATCTTCAGTTATACTGACAGGCATCTCTTGAATCTCTGCAGAATTAGGCATTGCTATTTCTGTACGAGATGCCTAGAATCAAAACCAAGGGCACAACTTCAAGAAAATACTTGTTTGTAGAAGAGATATTTGCAGTGAAGAGAGACTGATGTATTCTCAAGTGCAAACTGCTTTCTTGAGTGTGGTTATGCTTACATCCTTAGGTCCTGAAAAGCCAGGAGAAGCTCTGGGACAACAAGCCAAGCAAGCCTAAAAGCCCTGTAGAGAGGGCAGAGGTCGGTCCTGTCCTATGACTCCGTCAGGCAAGCCAACCTCCTGCAACAACAAACTACCCAAGGAAGCAGTGCCCGGAATCAGGACGGGGTCAGCTTTAGGGCTTTGGTACCTACTGCAGGGCCTCTCAACTCTGCATGGACAACTTAAAACGAGCTATTTCATCTGATCTGCTGCCAACGGCCAGTGCAGTGGTGGGAGCAGGTGGTGGCTAGGACCTTACAGAGGTGAGCCCCATGGAAAGTCTGGCTCCAGGGTAAGAGCTCTCTTGGCTTGCCTGAGAGGGACTGAGGGGCTTCCCAGGATATGAGACATTCTGTCCTGAAGTCAGGAAAGTCCCAGCCACCCAGGACCAGTCAGGAGGTCAGCCTACCCTACAGATGTGACTGCCGCATGTGATTTAGCCAAAATAAAGGTCAACTAAGCACAGAGTCAACCTTATGAGCAGAGAAAATCCCTCTGGCCTTCAGCCTCAAGGATCCACACTCGTTCACACAACTCTCGGTAGTGGACCACAACACCAACAGTGGAAGACTCCCACAGCAACAAAGACTGCTTTTTCTCTAAAACAAATTACATGGTGAGAAATGCAGTGTTTCCTGCCTTATCATAGAGTGTTTCCCACCTTATCAGTGGACAAGGATGTCACAGCCATCGGGGAGCCCAGCCCTCCAACCTGAGCCCGGAGGGCACTCGGGAAGGAGAAGAATGCCGGCCATCAGGCTGCAGCCACTCCCGACGGTGAGCCCAAAGGCAGCTCAGGATGTGAAAACACAAGACACTGAACCAGCAGAGCTGTGATGCATGTGAAAGGAATGATTCCAGGGAGCCCAGACTCTTGCATCTTCCCACACATGGAAAAGCTCTGAATTCCTTAACTTGGGATATCTTTGCTGTTGTTCTGTCGTTCAGCTGTGTCTGACTCTTGGTGACCCCTTGGACTGCAGCACACCAGGCTTTCTTGTCTTTCACTCTCTCCTGGAGTTTGCTTAAACTCATGTCCAATGAGTCAGTGATGCCATCCAACCATCTTCTCCTATGTCTTCCCCCACCTTCTCTTGCCTTCAATTTTTCCCAGCATCAGGGTCTTTTCCAATTAGTTGGCTCTTCGTATTGGATATCTGGTTTCTTCTAATTAAAAGTAATCTTCTGATGTTCTGACTACAGGCCCTTTGTTGTAAAACTTCTATATAACCTGGCTCCTCCCCTCGCTTCCTCAGAGCAGTTCTCACGAAGTTCACTTGAGATGCTGTCTCCCACACTTGAAGTCCTGAAAATTCCCACCAAATAAAACATAACTCAACTTTTAGGCTGTGATGACTTTTTTGAAAAGTGACCAATGAAATATTCAAAGAAGAATACAGTGATCCTACTTTTTTGATAGTAAAAATAACTTGTATATAGACATAGGTGTATAAATACATAATATGTATTGGTTAAATGTGTGTTTGCTACATTGGCACAAGTGGTGCATAAAAAAACCACTTGGACTAACAAAATCAGCTAGTAATTTGGATTTTCACATTACGTTAGTGTAACAAAACTTCAACTTGCAGGTTAGCCAGGTTAAAGAGACATGGGGAGCAGAATTTGCTTTGAGAGCAATTCCTGGGTCTAAAGCCTGGACACTGCTTTAGATGGTGTGAAGTCCACCCATTTTGCAAACACAGAAAAGGCAACGTGAGGACTATCCAGAGGTGGCCTGTACGGGGCATTTATGTTGGCCTGTGTCTCCTCACACCACCATGGGCACATCTCAACATCCAGCATGGCTGTGATTCACACGCATGTCACCCGTCTCCTGGAGGAGAAAGGGGGCTATGTGAAAGAAAGGACCAAAGACGGAGCGAGTAACAGTCATCTGAGCCTGAGAATCCAAGAATGGCATTGTCCTTCTGCCCACGGAGACTCACGAAGAGGGGCTCAGCCCCCCACACCCAGTATTTTCCACGTCTCCAGCCAGGGCAATTTGTGCAGAAATACAACAGTGTCAGCTCCATCCCTCAGCCACTAGCCGGACCCTCCCTGGGCCAGACCCTCCTGGGCCAGGCCCTGATGAACAGTACCAGGTCCCCCTCCTCCTGCAATAAACTTGTTCACCTCACAGCTCACAGTGAAAAGCAAACCCTCCGATGAGATGTGAAAGAGGAACAGTGTTGGGTGAACACTGAAAAAGAAAAAAAAGCAGTGTCAGCAGGTAACCAAAGAGCCCTAAGCAGGTGGCCTGGCAGTGGGCCTGTGCCCCGGTCAGCGTGGGAAGGACGTGCAGTGTAATGACCCAGAGTATCATCCTGAGAACCAGACCCACCTCAGAGCACACTCAACAATCAACCTAGATGCCAAGGGACTCAGTCACATCCTACGCCTTTTAACTTGTGACACAAGAATTGCAGAGAGACCCAGGGGGTGGGAAGGAAGCGGGGAAAGGGAAAGAAAAGAAACCAGAGAAACCGCAACACTCTCAAAGAGCAGTTGCCAGAAATGTCATCAAGGGAAGCACCTTTGAAACAGAAACTTTCTAAGGGTACAAAATTATTACTAAACCTTAAACTTACTTAAATGAAAAAGGAATGGTAATTTGGGAATATGTCACAGAAGACAAGCTCTCCAGAGGTTTCCTCTCAATATTTTATTTGAAAGTGGTTTATTCTTGCTTTATACATAATCTTATACCTTGCTTATCTGGATTATAAACCAATACCACGGTGCAACAGCAGAACAAACAAAAATAGCTTTAAGTGATAAAAATCTTAAAACCGTCAGAATTTAAGAGACTAGTGACAATTTAAGATTGCTGTGACAATCTTTAAGCATCAGAACATAAAATAGTACCACTCTGAGATCAGCTTGCCTGGGTTTTGGAACTCTCTCTGCTCACAGGCCAAGTTATCTAATCTCTCTGATGTTTATTTTCCTTATATATATTCAACAAAGAAACTCTCCACTACCTCACAAGTCAGACTGAGGCTCACATAAAACAATCTGGGCAAAACGTTAAGCACAGGGCCTGACATAGGGTGAGGCTGCACGGATTTTCGTTATTTCTATCCAGAAAAGACGAAGTGATACTAGTTTGCTCTGATTTGGAAGTCAGAAGAGGACACATAACTTTCAAGCAAAACTGAGATTTCCATCCAAAATGGTAACTTTTTCAAGTGTGATTGCTTCCAGGGATGGTTGAAACTTAATTCACTAAGCTGGTCTAAACCTCAAGAATGATAAATAACTGGATTCACTACCGCACCTTTTGTCACAGTAAAAAGCACTGTGATGATCTGAATAATCCATGTGCAGGACTGAAAAAAATACCGAGATCATGAAATAAGCCCTGGCTTATCTGAGGGCAGCTGACCTATGCATTTCAAACGCCCAGACTTCCGTCCGAGTTGTCAGCATCCCTGATTTCAGGATGTTCATGGTGTTGGTTGTTTTCCTTTTTTTTTTTTTTTTTTTTAACACAGAGATAAATGACTTGACACAATTTCAGTATTTTTGATGTGCAGTGGGTAGACGGCGTGGGAGGACGTGATGACTAAGTGGTGAACAACTTCTGAAGGGTTCCTGGGAGTCGCAGAAGTTAAGCTCTGCAGTGACCGTGTGAGCAGATAAGATGGGAGTCAGAGGCTCTGCGGACTCAAAGGCAGAGCGGCCCGTCCACCAGACTCCGGAGAAAGCAGTGACAGGGTGCGCTCTACGCACTCCTCAGGCCCGAGGACACAGCACAGAAAGGAGGGTTCCAGCAGGCTGCGCACTAGAAGGGGGTGTGATCCTGAGAGCATGCAGCTGAGGGTCCACAGAAAGCAGGCTCCCCTGACCTGGAGCTCTAAAATATCACAGTGCCAGATTCACAAAGTCAAACAACGGGTCATTTGAGTGACATTTTAAAATCCAAACTTTTTATTTCCTTTAAGTAGATACAAAACGGAGAAAGAGGTGGCAGAGGTTGAGACGGTTAGATGGCATCACCAACTCAATGGACACGAATCTGAGCAAACTCTGGGAGACAGTGGAGGACAGGGAAGTCTGGAAAGCTGTGGTTCATGGGGTCACAAAGAGTTGGATACAACTTACAGACTAAACAACAACAATGTGAAGATATAAATTAGTTTACAAACTTTCCAAGTAAACATGAATAATTTTTTTTTTTAATTGAGTACAAGTTGGTTTACATGGTTGGGTTAGTTCCAGGTGTACGGGAAATGATTCAGTTATACATATATATATATATATTCTTTCAAGTTCTATTCTCTTATAGATTATTACAAAATATTGAGTATTATTTCCCTGTGCTATACAGTAAGTCCTTGTAAATTATCTACTTTATATATAGTAGTGTATATATTTAATAGCAAAAATTCCTTTAATTGGCCTAGTTTGAGTTATGAGTTTTTTTTAATTAAAAGTGCACTAGAGAATTTTAACCAGCTTGGGATTAGCAACTGCTTTCAGTGTAAGTGAACAAGAACAAATTGTCATGATCACATTAAACCATTTTTACTGTACTGGTTTCATTTTGGTTCCAACTAAACACCACTGTCAGTATAAAGAACTTATCCACAATTAGTAAAAATCAAATGCAAAGCACTCATCATCGGAAACAGTACTTCAAGTTCCTTGAAAGCTTCATAACTTCAATACAAAATAAGAGAATCCAAGCATAGCTATTACAACACTGATTTAAATGTATGTAAAGACTGTGATTATGTGGAAAATGGATCATAATTATTCCACAGAATTTCATGTATAGTGATGTGAAGGAATTATGACCTCATATCGTAACCTTTTTTAAGTGTACAATTCAATGGCAGTAATCTCATTCACAGTGTTATACAACCAACACCATTTCCTAGTTCCAAAAGTTCTTAATGGCCTCGGACAGAAACTCTGTAACCATTAAGCAGCCTACCCCCATTCTCTGCTCCAGGAGCGCCGGGTAACCTCCATTTTACTTTCTGTCTCTAAAAACTGGCCTCTGCTAGATCGTTCGTGTAAGTGGAACTACACAGTCTTTATCCTTTTCCATCTGACATGTCTTCAAGATTTAACCATGCTGAAGCACGTGTCAGACCTTCCTTTCTTTTTAAGACTGAATGATATCACATAGTAAGGATGGGCCACATTTTGCGCACCCGTTCATCTGTCAGTGGACATTTAGAATATTCCCACCCTTTGGCTGTTGTGAATAACGCTACAATAAACATTATCATACAAGCATTAGTTTCTGTCCCTGATTACAGTTCCTTTGGACGTATACCTAAGAGGGGACCTGCTGGGTCACTTGGTAATTCTGTGTTTCAGTTTTTAAGGAACCACTGGACTGCTTCCCCTTACGGCTGCACCATTTCACATCCCCTTCAGCAACGCAGGAGGGTCCAAATTTCTCAGCACCCTCACCAACAATAACTTTACGTTTTTTTTTTTTTTAATTATTGCTATTGTTTTAGGCATGAGATGGTATCTCATTCTGGTTTTTATTTCATTTCCCTAATGGTTAACGATGCTGAGCATCTTTTCATATGCTTGTTGGCCACCTGTATATGTTCTCTGGAGAAATGCCATTTCTGAGTCCTCTGACCATGTTTAATTGTCTTTTTTCCCTTGAGTTGTAGGAGTTCTTCACATATTCTGGTTATTAAACCCCTATCAAATATATGATTTCCAAATATTCTCTCTCACTCCACACACTGTTTTTCACTTTCTTGACAGTGTCCCTTGATACCCCAAAGTTTTTAATTCTGATGAAGTACAATTTATCTGCTTTTTATTATGTTGTGCTTTTGGTGTCATATCTAGAATCCGTTTCCCATACAGACTCTTTCTGAAGGAAACTTTTCCTTTTTCATTCTTTGTTCTGTTTCTTACTGTGCATTACACACTTAGAACGTCTGTATTCTGCCCACCATAGCTAACACTGGTAGGACACATTTACAGAGCATGTTTGGAAATGAAGAAATATTTCTACTGTAAATTATTAGAGAAATGTACCCTTGACAATACTGATGTTTTAGATACAGATAGAGAAAGGATGATGCAATCTCACAAAAGGCATGCAGACAGCTTAAAAAATGATCTGAGATTCTATACACATTAAGTCTTCTCAGTAGAAAATGTGAAGAATAAAGGAAATCTTGGAGAGGCAGAACCCAAGAGTCAGCTCCTCCACAACCAGCTGGGTGGAGCTTTCGCTGCTCCAAGTGCAAAGCTCTGTCTAGCTCTCCCGCAAATGGCCCAGGGCAACATATTTTATAAGTATAAAATAACTGGAATTACTGTTTTCCTCTGCACTGTGCATGAGGCCACCTAACTACTGTCTTCTGACTGATGACAGGACGGTTCAGTGTCAACTCAGCCATCTGACATGTCGTCCATGTACACATCAACCCCAGCATTCACCTGGGAGTAAGGACAGGGAAAAATTCCTTTAAGACTGATTGAGACAATCTGGACAAAAGTAAACTATCATGAACAAGTCCCTTCCAAAAATGAAGGCTGTGTTATCTGCACCACATTTATTAATTACAGGACACTGTTAGTTATGTGTCTGAATTAAATACTTTTATTTTTATTACAAAAATTTACTTACAAAGCCATTAGTAAACAAAACATTACACCTATAAGGAAAAACTGTTAGTAATTCCCACGAGTGCAGAGGGGATAAAGAAGCGCCAGGCCCCTGAAGCTGTGTGTACAGCCTACAGAGGTTACAACTGTCTTACGAATGTCTATCAGGTAGTATGTCTTTATAAAACCTAAATTTAACAAAAATATCCTTATACACTTAGACTATAAGCAGACATCACCAAAAGATGGTGCAGAATACTCAAGAGGAACGTGAAGTGAAAGTGTTTCTCGCTCAGTCGTGTCCGACTCTTTGCGACCCCCTGGACTGCAGCCCACCAGGCTCCTCTGTCCATGGGATTCTCCAGGCAAGAACACTGGAGTGGGGTGACATTTCCTTCTCCAGGGGATCTTTCCCACCCAAGGATCAAAGCTGGGTCCCCACACTGTAGGCAGGTACTCAATGTGGCAGTGACATAAAGGAAGATTAAAGAAAAAATGGGGGGTATTAACAGGCTGAGATTACAGAGATTGGGGGAGGTGGGTGCCATTCCTCTCTAAGCAGGAAGCCACAGAAGCTATGCTGCTTTAGAATCAAAGGAAATGGAATTCAAATTTGAGTTTAAAGCTCATAAGAAAGTTCAGAGAGGAGACCATGATGGCAAATGTCAAATAACAGCTACACAGAAAGCTCTTGAGGAGAGAGAACAGTGGGCTGGCTCTCTCTCCTGAGAAATTCCTTCACTTTGCAATTTTAACAAGCTTCCATCACTTTAGAGAACCATCAGGACGTGCACCGTTTTGAGGAAAACTGAACTGTGTGCTCACTCCCAGCAGCTTCCAAGAAGCTGTGAGATGAGAGCTCATCACAACCACAGTGCCTTGGGATTTCAAATTCAGAACAAAAATGGTGCACTTTTCAGTGACGTGGGTCCCAGGACCTCGGTACGTCTCGGTAGGAGAACCTCTGTCCAGATGCCACAGCCCTGGGGGATGACGTGGCCGTGGAAGGCTGTCCTCGCATGTGTCAGACACACCCGAGCCAAACAGGCGGCTGTGTGCAGCAATTCTAGTCACAACCGCGGGGACAAGGGCTCCTTCCAGCACCTAAACTCCAGCTGGAAAGAGAACTGGAGGTTCACAGGACTCCAGCTCCAGGACCCCCGACTAACGAGCTTCTGGAACAGCCCAGCAATCAGCAGGATCCTAGCTCTGGCCTGAAGGCCCAGGACTTCCTTCTCAGGAAACCTGAGACCCAAGGTTTCACGATAAAACATTGCCATCATCTTGGGTATTTTTCAATCAGTCAGAAGAGATTATTTCGCAATTTCTGTGAAGAGCGTACCATACTCGTTTCTGAGAACAAAGTCACTATGTAGAAAAAACACAGTTTTTTATCTTTCTCTGATGTGAGCACTGCACAGTGAAGTCAATGTCTGTGGTTTATCCATTTGTGAGATGTAGGCTTGCTCTTCTAGGGTTTCCCTGGTGGCTGAGACGGTAAAGAATCTACCTGCAATGCGGTAGACCCGTGTTCGATCCCTGGGTCGGGAGGACCCCCGGGCATGGCACCCCACTCCAGCATTTGTGCCTGGAAAATCCCATAGAGAGAGGAGCCTGGCAGGCTACACTATAAGGTTGGAAAAGAGTCAGACATGACTGAGTGACTAAGCACACAGGCTTACTCTTCTATCTCCAAACAAAGCACAGGGAGAAATGAATACTAAGGAGTGTAACAGTGATTAGGAAGGCACTCTTCATTAACTTCACGGCCCTGAAATCCAGCTCAGAAGGGCCTCTGCACACGGAGGGGACCGGGAGCTCACAGAGCAGCAGACGCTTCAGGAACATGGGGCCAGGTCTCCTCTGTGCAGAAGAGGGTCAGAGTTAAGTGTAAGATTCAAGCAATGGGGTTCCCCGGGCAGGGCAGGAGGGAGCCCACAAGATCGAGGACTGCAGCCAGTCAGCCCTGCAACTGAAGGGCTAAGGGCACACGGTTTACCTCGACATCTTCAGCAGCTTGGATTGCCTTACTGAAGATACTATACAATCTTCGAGCTTCTCTGATAGCTTAGTTGGTAAAGAATCTGCCCGCAATGCGGGAGACCCTGGTTCAATTCCTAGGTCGGGAAGGTCTGCTGGAGAAGGGATAGGCTACCCACTCCAGTCTTCTCAGGCTTCCCTTGTGGCTCAGCTGGTAAAGAATCCACCTGCAACACAGGAGACCTGGGTTTGACCCCTGGGTTGGGAAGATCCCCTGGAGAAGGGTAAGGCTACCCACTCCAGTAGGATTTCCTTAATGAAGATACTATACAATCTTCACTGACAGGCTAACTTTATCTTCACAGTTACAGAGTCACAGGTTGGATTCTGTACATCAAAAAAAGGGAAAAAAATGAAGACAGGATTTGAACTTCCCTTGAAAGAAAGGAAAGTTGGAATAACTAAGAAAAGAAACTAACAAGGAAACATTTAAAAACCCTGCCTTTATTTCTCCAAAGGAAATAGGGACAGGCAGTTTGGAGGAGCTGGAGAGTAGGGACAGTCCAGATCCATTTTTATTTCTAAAAATTCCTCTTTTCCCACAATAGATATTTTATAGAATGATGTCTAAAAATCAAATCCTTAAAAACTGAATTTAAATGTGCACACACATGAAGCTTCTGTTATTTAAGGAAATCCTATTTGTGAAACAATTATTTTCTTCTTAGGAAAAAAAAAGAGAGACAAAAAAATCTGAGGGGTTCTCAAAGTGAAGAGTAAATCAGCTGGTGCTCTGAGTTCTGGTTGCAGGAGGCGTGGGGAGGGGCTGAGGCACCTTGAGAACCCTGCTGGGTCAGGTCTGACACTCTGGATGCGTGTGCCTGGCTTGTGGCATGGCTGTGTCCGGGGCATTCCAGGGGGGCTCAGCGGTAAAGACTCTGCCTGCGATGCAGGAGACACAGCTCAAGCCCTGAGTAGGGAAGATCCCCTGGAGAAGGAAATGGCAACCTGCTCCAGTGTTCTTGCCTGGAAAATCCCATGGACGGAGGAGCCTGGTGGGCTACAGTACATGGAGTCACAAAAGAGTAGGACACAACTTAGCAACTAAACAATAATGGTTGCGTTTGCAGCTCCCCCAACGAAGTCCATTTGTGTTGGTGGAGTGTCACAAGTTGCTGCATCCTAGTGGTTGGTCTTCCTGAAGGAGGAGATGCCACAGTCGGTGGAAGGAGCTTGGGTTTTCCAGGAACATGACTTAACAGCTGCACTGGATCATGCCACTCAAGTTAGGAGCCCCACGACCATAAAAGTCATGGTTCCTTTCAGGGAAAACAAAGATAATACACTCTACTGTCTCAGGACCGCACTAAATAATGAATATATGAAGATCATTCATTCTGCCTTGTTCCAGAGAGTATGTGTTACAAGTATACATCAAGCACAATGAAATATATATATATATATATATATATATATATATAATCAAACAAAATTAAAAGAAAACAAAAAAGAATAGGAAAATAAAATAGCAGAGACGTGGATAAGACAAAACACATACGACAGAAGGTGACATACACTGCTGGGCTTTCACAGCAGACTTTCTGTAGACACAACCCCATTCCAACGTCCCCCGTACGGATCTCCATGCACAGTGACAGGTGCAGGCCAGGTCTCCGGCCCGTCCTAACTCCAGCTTCTACCTTCCAGGGGGCGATCACTGACCTAGGAGACTTCCTGAAGAGCCGCTGAACTTCCTGAAGAGCAGTTCTTCAAGGTTGCCAGTTAGACGACTCATTTGCGAGAGGGAGCTGAGGGGGTATTTTCACTACAGTGGAGCGGCCACATCACCCTCCCGGCAGAGACCACCCCCTCACAGGTGCTGGGCTGTAGACTCCGCTGGTTGGGGGCTAGAGCTCTCCTCGGAGAAAGCTTTGGATTTCACTCTGACAGAGATGAACAGGCAAGTCAGATCCCAAAGGGAGCGAGTGCTGTGGGCACATGCCCAGCACAGGGATGCGGTTTTAAAAAGCAGCAGAACAGGTGGTCTCTGCAGAGGGATCTTACTTGTCATCCCTCATAAGGTGCCGTGGTTATTGCTTATCACGTTACCAGACTGAACGGAGGCACTGATTTAGTCTCGGCATAAGCACCCCATCACAGATGGGATTTGGCTTCAGGGTACAGTCAAACAGGGTCTGTGTGTGTGTACATAGGTGTGTGCATGTGCATATGTGTTTGGTGTCACTGGAGGCAGGGGGAGTTCAATCGCGTACAGCTTCTTTCCGAATGTACAGTTGCAGTCAGCCCATTAAATCAGTGAGTGAGGAAGGAAACTTGCAAAACCTCTCAGGTCTGTATTTGTAGACAATTAACTTAGGAAGCCTCTGAGCATGACAAGCAACATACCAGACTTGGAATGATGCTTTACGGTAGAGCAAGTGGATACGCTAGTTAGAGTGTATTTATATCCCTTTACTTTAAAAGGGATTTGTGACAAGTCTAAACATTTTCCTAGCTATGCATTTGGTAAAACTTTCTCAGAAATTTGGAACTGCTTCTTAGAACAGTTTAAATTATACTCAAATAAATGAACAGGTCTATTTAAATAAAAAATGTTAAAGACCATAGTCTTTGCTGAGATACATAATTTGAGGCATTCAATAAAGAAGATACCTTTAATAACCACCTGAGGAGTAATCATGAACAAAAAACCAAGAGACAGGAATATTATTTTTTTAATTTAAGAAAAACCAAAGATTCTAATTTCTTAACAGAAAAATATTAAATGCCACATAAATACAGTAATCTGCCTGGAGGCAGTGTTTCAAACAGTAACATTCAAAATAGCTGCAAATATCTCAGGTTTAGGGTTATCATCGTTGTAAGCATCTCAGCATAACTCGGGCCGTTCCCATGACCTCCAGAAGCCCTTCAGTGTTTGTTCTTTACTTTTTCTACAAAGTTCAGAAGCACAAATCTCTCCATATTCTATCTGTAGGTAGACATTTGCGTTCATGTGGTAAATTCAAAAATCTCTCACTCACCTGGGATAATACGTGGTGCGTATTATCAAAAAAATCTCATATTTCTACCCTTGGGTTAGAATAAACTGTGGGAAATGCATCCCATACACTTACCCCCTGCACTCTATCATATCAGCAAACAAACAAATCAGTTCACTGGCTTGATACTGACGTAGAACACACACACACACACCACACACATCCCTCGAAACAAAGTTTTAACCATTCTTCTTCTGAGTAAAACTGAGGGTGAAAATATGGAAACATAACTTTGATATCATCTTTCCACTGATACAGAATTTTGAGGACTAAACATCAACTGTCAAGAAGGAGCATCCTGATCTGATTGCAATTTACAGCTTTTTGGAGAATCTTCACAGGAAGAGCGCAGGCTAAGGCGGCCCCGACAGGAAACCTCACATTCCACACGTTCCGGGGCTCAGGAGAATCCAGGAACAGCGGCCGTCTGTCCAGTCGTTCACACAGCAGACGCAACCGCGCTCACTGTTCCAGCAGAGGAATCACTACGCAAGCAGCCGTTCTGCAGAAACTAGGCAGGTTTACACACCCGCATGGAGACAGGCGTGAACAGTCAGCTGGAGGTGCAGCAGCGAGCCCCTGTGCCACACGCTCGCTGCTTCAAGCCAGCGTGACTCCTTGCGCGGTACAGACGCCCGACTCCCGGACCAGACACCCTTCACCCCCGGCCAGGGCAGGCTCTGGGGGTGGGGACAAGTCAGAACCTCCGCTCTTGGGCTGAGGGACTGTCACCAAGTCACTGAAAAGTGAAGTGAATGTGTCAGTCACTCCATTGTATCTGACTCTTTGTGATCTCATGGACTGTAGCCCGCCAGGTTCCTCTGTCCATGAGATTCTTCAGGCAAGAATACTGGAGTGGGTTGCCATGCCCTTCTCCAGGGTATCTTCCTAACCCAGGGATCTAAACTGGGTCTCCTACATAGCAGGCAGATTCTTTACCATCTGAGACATCAGGGAAGCCCTAAGTCACTGGATGCCTCAAAACCAATATTATAATCTGCACAACAGCCTGTCTGCCTCCCTAGCAAGAGGCTGTGACCACACCTGAGATGACTAACTTGAAAATCCTCAGTAAAGGAAACGAGCTGAAATGTGTTCAGTTCATTGCCCTCACACCCATTATTTAACTAGTTCAATCTATGAACAGGTACCATTCTTTTCATTTTGTTTCACAGATGAGATCAGTACCGTTCAGTTCAGTTCACTCAGTCATGTCCAACTCTTTGTGACCCCAAGGACTGCAGCACTCCAGGCCTCCCTGTCCATCACCAACTCCCGAAGCTTGCTCAAACTCATGTCCATTGAGTCAGTGATGCCATCCAACCATCTCATCCTCTGTCATCCCCTTTTCCTCCCACCTTCAATCTTTCCCAGCAACAGGGTCTTTTCAAATGAGTCAGTTCTTCGCATCAGGTGGCCACAATATTAGAGCTTCAGCTTTAACATCAGTCCTTCCAATGAACACTCAGGACTGATCTCTTTTAGGATGGACTGGTTAGATCTCCTCGAAGTCCAAGGGACTCTCAAGAGTCTTCTCCAACACCACAGTTCAAAAGCATCAATTCTTCAGCACTCAATTTTCTTTATAGTCCAACTCTCACATCCATACATGACCACTGGAAAAACCATAGCCTTGACTAGACGGACCTTTGTTGACATAGATGAGATAACTGAGGCAAAAAGCAGTCACACCACTGACTGCTCAGAGACAGTGAGCTGAGGCTCTTCCCCACCTGAACCAGATGCAGGAACATGGCTGACACAGACCCATCATGGGCCTTCCCAGGCTGCCGTCCCTCTAGTTCCTGCCCGCATCTCCCGCTCACCCTGGGCCGCCTGGGCCCAGACGTGCGTTTATGACCGGATCAACCTACCTGTGACATGCACTGCCTGCACCCGACCATGAAAGGCTGGCTGCGATCTGCTTCGTCCCCAGAACTGAGCTGTATGGTGGGCGGTGGTCTCACAGACACACACACACACACACACACACACACAGGTTTGGGAAAATGACTCACATCTGCCCCGAGAAAGCAGATACTACCTCCAGCCAATGGGCTTCCCTGGGGGCTCAGACAGTAAAGACTCCGCCTGAAATGTGGGAGACCTGGGCTGGAGCCCTATGTTGGGAGGATCCCCTGGGAGGAGGACATGGCAACCCACTCAGTAAATGCTCTTGGGACCACTGGCTGTGTGTCGGGTGACATCAAAGGATCCCAAAGACAAGGGTCTTCTTTTCAATGGTGGGTACAAGGCTCTGTCCCAGTGCCATCCAAACAGAAAAAAAAGAAGAGCAAGGACCAAGCCACCTGCCCCCACCCAGGCAGGAGCATTTGGTTCCCAGGGTGGGTGGGGGTGGGCGGGAGAGCCTCCCAGGTTGGCAGTAAAGCCCTTCCAGAGTCCCCACTGAATTCCCTGGACGGCGATATTTCCAATAAAGGCGGTGCCGCAGCAGAAGGCAAAACCTGGCCAGAGCTTCCCTCCAGCCAAAAAATGTTTTCTCAAAAGTGCCTCATCTCACTCTTGAAAGTAAGAAAATGCTTTTTAGCAATTATTCTCCATATTCCTATTTTCCCATCAGTTTTAATTCCAGATCCCATCTCCCCTCATCTCCTCCATCCACTACTTGCTGTGAGTAAATGCTGTCAATAACGTCTCTTCTAAAAAGGAGTCAGCATGTCTTTTTACGCTTCGAGAAAAGGTCCGACTCAAAATGGGTATCTAATCAGACTGTAAGATTATGCCTTTTGTGAAGTGCCTCAGAGTAAAGCCGCCTGCTTTCTGCCAAAAGAAAGCAAGAAAGAAGGAAGGAAAACCATCTTAACCTCTTCCATTTGGAAATGATTCTAATATGCAGCACATCTACCCTTCCCTTTTATTTCCGCTTTACAATTCAGATTACTTTAAGCACAGTAGTAGTCAAAAGTAAATGCAAAGAAATTTTAATAAGGAAGGAGGCGGAAGGAGGGAGGGCTCAGATATTTTTATATCAAAGAAAATCTGTCATTAAAAAAAAAACAACGTAATTTTCTTATGCCAGTTGCTGCACCATTGTGTTCATTCTGAAAGGATGCATTGCATCCTCTTCCTTCCTCCACTCAGGTCAGCTCATCGGCACTGTTGTTTGGAACAGAACACTCACACCGTATAGGTTATGCTGTTGATGTAACTACACAGATGCAGGCAAAGAAAATAAAATGTTTACAAAGAGTGTACTATAAAATCTGAAAGCTCGATCATGTAAATGTACACTAGTCAACTTGGTGAAAGTTAAGTTCATCGTCCCAAGGTTAAGACACCCACACTGGATAACGAGCTATGTACTTGGCTGCCCACCTGGCACTCTAAAAGAGAGCCTGTGAACAACAGTGGCAGACGACCTTCTGAGGGAGAGCCAGGCTCCGAGAGCCTGGAGCACAGAGCTGCCACTCAGACACTGCGCAACAACGAAACCATTATTTATGCTCCCTGTCCCCCGCATTTTATAAAATGCCCTCGGGAAACATCACACTTGCACTGAATTTTGCCAGTTACAGAGCGCGTTCACATTCACTGTTTCGTGTTTATTCTGACCATAAAGGGCGAGAGGAGAGGGGGAAGGGCAGAGAGTGAGATGCCACCTTGTTACAGACTAGGGAAAAGAGAGACGCAGTGACTGTCCAGGCACCCATGACCAGCAGATCCAAGGCTCAGCAGTCTCTCCACTACCCTCTGATACCCATATTTTATCGACTTGCTGCTATTACTTTTCCTTCATTGCCTTAATTTGTACAGCTGAAGATTCAGAAGCTAATACAATTTCTAGAGGAAGTCATATCCATGATAATTCCTAAGTGCAATTGATAAAGGATAAAAACTGAAGGCAGACATAAAAAAATAACCCATGTAACATCGAATGCAGCAAAGGTCTTTAAATTGCACGCATGTCACTCTTTTCCATTAGGATATAAGAAATGCAAACATTGCGAAATTTTTAGATGTCGAAAATGCTTTAAACTGCTAAAAGCTTTTCAAATCATAAAAGTTCTGATGGCTTTTCTTTAACAATTATCTTTTAAATCTTCTAAGTCGCATGCCTTTCTGTTTCTGTATTATTTTAAATGCAATATTAAGATTTTACACCATTTTCCAGTCTCCGACCACAATACATCATTTACTCAGTAACCACATATTAAACAGGTACAACTACACTCTTCTTGGTCTGTAAAGGTTTCAAAGTAAAAATTTGCTCTATCAACAGACTGCATTGTGAAATTTACACAGGCTTACTCATGTGACTCCAAAACGGCAAGAGAAGCAGTTAGTTATTTTAGCACAAAGAAAAGCTAAAGAATATGAAAACTTAAGGAGCACCTTCATGTAATAACCTGCAAGTCACTGTGAAGTATCAGTAACTGATGGGATGCTCGTCCGCCTCCTCTCCTCCCAACCTTCCTGCTACAAGGTGAAAACACACCCGACGCTCAGGAGGTCAGAGGTAAAAAATAAAGTTCTGGTGAACTATGCGATGTTGTTGATGTAAGATAACAAATTTAGATCAAACCTGGATTGTGTAAATAATAGTCTACACATTTGGAACAAAAAGTACTTACTAGAGATAGTTTATAAGTTTGGCAGAGAATAATATACTTCACCTGATAAGTACAACAACTTGACTGATCCTTGCTTTGCCCAGCACCTTATCGGGAAAGACTGAAAATGCACACACGGAGTCACTGTCACTCATCCAAGGTCACCACCCCAGGAACCGCTCTCCCTGGGGTCAGGAGTGAAGCCAACGCAGTGGGCGTGCTCCGTCCATGGGCAAACCCGCAGTTCCCACAATCACCGCTCCTGACCTACCACAGATGTGCGTCCACCTCTCCTGAGAGGAGATGGAAGCAGCAAGCTGCCTGGGGAGGGAAGGGAGGACGGGCAAGCCTCTGTGGCTGATGCCCACAGACCCGCAGAGGGAAAAAGGGGGGCGGGGGAACAACCTTAAAAGTTGCAATACGGACTCCCTAGGGGTCCAGTGGCTAAGACTCTGATTCCAATGTAGTGAGCCCCGGTTCCATCCCTGGTCGGGGAATTAAATCCCAAATGCCGCAGCTAGAAGGGCCTGCATCATGCAAAGACAGAAGATCCCATGTGCTGCAACTAAGACCCAGCACAGCCAAATAGAGAAGTATTTTCTTAAAAATATATCTACCTAGAGAATGTTTGCACTTCTCTAAAGAAAACAGTTTCAAGAAAGATAAATAAGAATGCACAACTGTCCGAGGTTGTTAATTATAGCAGTTTCTAGAACCATAAACCTTAAAAGTTCTTTAAGGCATTTCTATTTTATAAAAGAATAATAGCTGATGCTTATAAGGATAAAAAGGAAAAATAATTACATTCACAATGTACATATAATAGGATAAGAACGGCATCACACATTTTTGGAAGGTTTCTATGTAAAATAACTTATTAAAAGCAGATGCTTTACACAGACATGGTGAACAGACTTGTGGACACAGCTGGGGAAGGGGAGGATGGGGCGAATTGAGAGAATAGCATGAAAACGTACACATTATCATACGTGAAAGAGACAGCCAGTGGGAACTGACTGTATGATCAAGTTTCAGTGTTAGTCGTTCAGCCGTGTTTTTCCATCCCATGGACTGCAGCCCACCAGGTTTCTCTGTACGTGGACTTTTCCAGGCAAGAATACTGGAGTGGGCTGCCCTCCCCCTCTCCAGCGTATCCTCCTGACCCAGGAGTCGAACCCAGGTCTCCTGCATCGCAGGTAGACTCTGAGCCACTAGGGAAGCCCACTGTATGAGGCAGGAAGCTCGAACCTGGGGCTCTGGGACAACCTAGCGGGGCAGGAGGGGGCGGGCGATGGGAGGGAGGAGACACATGTACGCCCATGGCTGATCCGTGTTGATGTACGGCAGAAACCAACAGCATATTCTAAAGGAGTTACCCTCCAACTAAAAATAAACGATTTCTTTAAAAGAACATATATTTTGAAAAGTAGATGCTTTGAAAGTTACACTTCAGTAATCTGGGAAAGGTTTCCCTCCCAGACAGTCTGGACCACAGGGCAAAGGAGGTCCACCCCAGGGCGACGCGGCAGGAGGCCACCGCGCAGGCTCCTCTGGCCCGCAGGGCCTGGACCAGGCGCGCGGTGTCCACAGCCCTGGGCCCAGGCCGGCACCTCGGGGCCCTCGTCGCTTACAATCTGTCCTCTCTGCACTGTGTTTAAGAACCACAGGAGCAAACCTCCAGTTACGAAGTCTGGGATGAAAGGTACAGCGTAGGAAATACAGTCGCTAACGCTGGAATAACTTCGTGTGGTGACAGATGGTAACTGGCCTTACTGAGCTGATCATGTCATAACGCCTAGAAATACTCAATCACTGTTACACCTGACACTCCAGTAACCGTAAGTTGACTTAGGGAACCATGGGAGATCACGAAGATAAAACAGTCCACAACCTGAAGACCTTCCCAGGGTCCTCTCGGGCCTCGGGGAAGACACCGGGCGCTGTGGTCTGCAACCTTGACCCCGCGGCTCTCGCCCTCGCTCGGGCTTTCAGTCCCCTTAGCTGGGGGCACCCCGCAGGCAGCGCGCCAGCTCCGCAGAGGCCGCCTTTCACACCCGGGGGCGCCCTCTTCGCGGATATTCCCACTTCCGGAAGAAAGGGAGCCCTCTCACACGTTCTGAGGTCGGCAGAGAAGAATTTCTCTCACAAGTTTAAACAGATGTACGTTTCCACACATTTTTTACAGCGAATATGTCTTACGCATATTTCTGTCAAAACCTTAGCACCGAGGAGTCGTTCACTAAGACTACGGAGTCTGTCCTGTGAGGTGCCTGACTGGAAAGCCAGTCTTCCACGGCCGTGCGTGACTAAGTCAGGCCCGATTCCTGTGTGAAAAGGTTGCTTTATAAGGCAGACACACCCTAAGCTGCGCCTCACTTCTGCCTGAGAATCTGGAGACGGGGCAGGCGGAGCCGCGAGCTTCAGGAGCAGAGGCTCGGCGCCTCGCCCCCGGACCCGCCTGCGGAGCAGGGTCTCCTCAGGGGCGGCGGAGCCAGCACCCCCTTCTACACTCCGGGCCAGCAAGCGGCGCTGAGACTCTGCGGAGGAGCCGGCGAGCCCTTCTTCGGCTGTGGGGAGGAGCAGTCGTGAAAGGGACGCAAACTCATTTCTTCCAAAGTCTATCCGAACAGTGAGGACACAGAAATTGATTTTAAGTCCGTGTCTTAAAATCTTTGCCAAGTCCCCTTTTTGAAAGGGGGCTTCCCAGGCGGCACCAGTGGTAAAGAACCCGCCTGCCGACGTTAAGAGACATGGACTCGATCCCTGAGTCAGGAAAATCTCCTGGAGGAAGGTATAGCAACCCACTCCAGCATTCTTGGAAAATCCCATGGACAGAGCAGCCTGGCGGGCTACAGTCCACAGGACGCTGAGGGTTGGACACGACTGAAGCGACTGAGCAGGCAAGCAGGCACGCCTCTTGAAAGTGGGAACACGGTTTGAAGACAGTGGATAAGGAATTCCCGCCATTTCAAGGTTTTTAGGGCTTCCCTGATAGCTCAGTTGATAAACAATCTGCCTGCAAGGCAGGAGACCCCGGTTCAATTCCTGGGTCAGGAAGATCCGCTGGAGAAGGTATAGCCTACCCACTCCAGTATTCTTGGGCTTCCTTCCTGAGTCAGCTGGTAAAGAATCTGCCTGCAATGCGGGAGACCTGGGTTCCATTCCTGGGTTGGGAAGATCCCCTGGAGAAGGGAAAGGCTGCCCACTCCAGTGTGCTGGCCTGAAGAATTCCATGGACTGTATAGTCCATGGGGTGGCAGAGAGTCGGACATGACTGAGCGGCTTTCACTTTCACCGTCTCCGGAGAGCCCTGGGGTCCGCCTGTCATCTCCGCTGAGCGGGGGCATCTCCTTCCCTTCACCCCAGAATACCACACAGAGGAAGACAGGCCCAGCAGTTTCCCTCGGGCTTCCCGTTTAATGTGGCCGTTCCATTATTCATTCGTTATTACACATGTGTTGTAATAATAATGGCCCGTGATCATATCTAATGTATACTTTATTACACATTACACACTCAGCATACATTCAGTATGCAAACCGTGCTAAAATGTTCCTATTACATCTAAATAATAAGTCCAGGGTGCATTACTCAACTCTTCCCCAGGATCAGTAACCAATGTGTTAAGAAAGAAAGATACACACATTTGTATATGATAACGGATTCCTTGACAAACTGGCCATTCTGGGCACTAAGTCATTGACGTCTGTGTGCATCAAATTGGTTACCCACAGAAAAGGGTACGGCAATAACATCCTTCCAGGCAAATTCAACTGTACAAAAAAAATGCAAAGCATTCTGCCAAGAGAAATAACACATGCATCATATGGTTCCCAGAGATAAGTGCATATTTATACATGTGTCTCCTGATTTCTGTCTTCCTCTCTGAGAAGTGATTTAGAACTACAAGATGCTTAAAGGAAAAAAAAAAAAAAAATCAGCGATACCAGTTCTACATGGAGCACCCAACAGCTCCTGTTTTATGAAACCGCTGCCCTTTCGACTCCCCACAGAAGCTGAATTACTGGAGCAGGCGCCCTGCCTTAAACAAACTGGGCCACTGGAGCAGAAAGCCAGCCAGCCACACGGCTGTGGGGTGGGCGTCCGCAGGCCCACACGAGGAACATGACCTCAGATACTCTTTCCATTGAAAGAGGGCTTAGTGCTTTCCAAACGCCCGAAGGGAGGAATCTGTGTTCATCAAAATAATATATTCTTCTAACATGAGGGGTCAGCAAACTCCAGCCCATGCCAGGTTTTGTAAATAAGGTCATTCATCCCTGCACTGCCCGTGTCTTCCCGCCACAGCAGCAGAGCTGAGCCGTGATGACAGAAGCTGTGTCCCACCAAGTCTAAAACAGGAACGATCAAGCCCTTCACGGAAACAGTCCAGCCCTGTTCTCAGACAACAAATTCGTGTCGGTGCTTTCATACAGTTTTAGCATTTACTTTGAAATAGTCTGTTTCTCACTAGTCTCAGGTAGCCACCGTATTGACTGAATCGATTACTTTATACAATCTTCTGACTCGGAAACATCCGACAGCAACGCCACCTTCCGCTGCTGCTCGGGCGCTAAGGCGTCTCATCCTTTGGGACCCTGTGGACTCTGCAGTGTACCAGGCTCCTCCCAGAGCTCGCTCAGATTCCCAGCCGCTGAGTCAGTGATGCCGTCAAACCATCTCATCCTCTGCCGTCCCCGTCTCCTCCTGCCCTCAATCTTTCCCAGCATCAGGGTCTTTTCCAATGAGCTGGCTCTTCCCATCAGGTGGCCAAAGTATAGGAGCTTCAGCATCAGCCCTTCCAATGAATATTCAAGGTTGATTTCCTCTGGAATTGACTTGCTAACCTAAATTCCATCTGTGCCAAATTTATAAATAAAGCTACATTCCCTGTGCAGTTTTAATATATTATCCAGAAGAATCACTTGTAAAAGCTGAGGACTAAGAAGAGACTTCTGAAACTTCTGATTTCTGGCCCAGCAATGGGGACCTATTCCTAACAAGGTGAGACCACCCACCCCACCCACCACTCCCCCGGGACCCAGGGTTGTCTGCATCCTATGTGGGTGCATACCCTGAGCCCGGAAGGAGAGACAAGGCCCTCCAGCAAGTGCAGGAGAGTCTGAAAGTGCAGGATGAGCACCAAGAAGGATTGTCCCCAGTGCAGAGGTGCGTGACCACTGCTAGCTGGCTCCCACCCTGAGCCTTGTAGGAGTGGGGGGGCAACCCTTGTGGAGAGACGTCCCTCTGCTCCGGGGCGGGGGGGGGGTCCCACCAGCAGAGCTTAAAAGTGAAGGTCACTCAGTCATGTCTGACTCTTTGTGACCCTATGGACTATAAAGTTCATGGAATTGTCCAGGCCAGAATACTGGAGTGGGTAGCCTTTCCCTTCTCCAGGGATCTATCTTCCCAACCCAGGGATCAAACCCAGGTCTCCCGCATTGCAGGCAGATTCTTTACCAGCTGAGCTACCAGGGAAGCCCAAGAATACTGGAGTGGGTAGCCTATCCCTTCTCCAGCGGATCTTCCCGACCTAGGGATTGAACTGGGGTCTCCTGGATTCTTCACCAACTGAGCTATGAGGGGATTCCATCCCCTGGATTCACCTCCCAAGTCAACCACCTCTGTTTTCAGGGAAGGTAGAACTAAGAAACTAGAGTTCCTTGAAATCTTTCCTCAAGGGAAACTGAGCATTAAGAGAACCACTGGAGCCAGAGGTGTGAGCCCAGGGTGACTTCACAGACAGGCGTCCACACTCAGCTCCAGGGGCCCTGCATGAGTGCTCAGCTGAGACCCCCCCCCCAACCTCTCACTGGCTTCAGCGGGGCACTCGACGCCACTGGGAGCAGCTACTATGCCACTCGCAGATGGTTCACAGACTCCTGCACTTAGGACGGGCTTCTCACAGAAGGGAAGAGAGCAGGACAAACGAGGCAATGACAGCCAGCAGGCGACGCATGCAGCAGGTCAGCCCCTAACACCAGAGCCAGGAAGATGGGTCACCTGGGCAGCCAGCACCAGCTCTGCAGTGGGAGGGCCTGCAACTTCCCCAGCCACGCTCCATTACAGAACCCTCTGGGAAGCCAAAGGTCCTTCTAAAAATCAGAGGCAGTATTTTAAGGATTTCTGGAAACTGTTGTGCATTTTCTTTGAGTATGGTTTTTCCAGTAGTCATGTATGGATGTGAGAGTTGGACTATAAAGTAAGCTGAGCACTGAAGAATTGATGCTTTTGAACTGTGGTGTTGGAGAAGACTCTTGAGGGTCCCTTGGACAGCAAGGAGATCCACCCAGTCCATCCTAAAGGAGATCAGTCCTGGGTGTTCATTGGAAGGACTGATGTTTAAGCTGAAGCTCCAATACTTGGCCACCTGATGTGAAGAACTGACTCATCTGAAAAGACCCTGATGCTGGGAAAGATTGAGGGCAGGAGGAGAATGGGGACGACAGAAGATGAGATGGTTGGATGGCATCACTGACTCAATGGACATGAGTTTGAGCAAGCTGTGGGAGTTGGTGATGGACAGGGAGGCCTGATGCGCTGCAGTCCATGGGGTTGCAAAGTCGGACACGACTAAGCAACTGAACTAAACTGAACTTTAGTATTAAAAAAAAAAAATCAGCTGAGCCTCTCAGCCATAGCATAAAATCAGAATGAAAACCTCACAGATCTAAAGTTGTTACAATTCTTATGAAGTCCAAAGTGCTCTGACGCAGATCTGCTATTTCTTCTTTGGGGAAGCTAACATATATTGAGCACCTGTTTTACAGGTGAGCAGAGCTTAGCTCAGAAATCAAGCAGAGCTGAGGCGTGAACACACATCTTTTCCCAAAACACGTTTTGGGAAACGTGTTTCCCAGTGTTGCTCTTGGGAAGCCTTCATCTGCTGCACACTTCGTGAGTGATTCCTGCTGAAGACTCTGCAGGTGATCTGAGATCCAGAGAGAGCCCACCTCGACCCCACAGTTACGGAGAGACAGAGGAACAGTGAGCAGTTTCGGCATCATGACAGATTAACCATGCAGCTCGGGTCTCCATACAAAAAGCAGAGGGGCGGGCAGGAAGCACTGGCCAGGGCAGCACAGCTGAATGAATGCCCCTGGAACTGCTTTTAATTTTTATGAACTATTCCCCATTGAAAGTGAGAGACTGAGAGTTGCTCAGTCGTGTCCGACTCTCTGCGACCCCATGGACTGCAGCCCGCCGGGTCCTCTGTCCATGGGATTCCCCAGGCAAGAATCCTGGAGTCGGTGCCATTCCCTTCTCTAGGGGATCTTCCCAACCCAGGGATCGAATCCATGTCTCCTGCACTGCAGAAGATTCTTTACTGTCTGAGCCACCAAGAAAGCCCCACACTACTGAAAAATGGAAGCAATTCAGTATTTTTTTTCAAAAAAAACACATGGCCACTATACAGTATGAAAGAATTTCAAAAGATCATAAAAGATAAAAGCACAATTCCCCAAATTATTTGTCAAGTTTTTAATGAAAATAGTATAAGTCACTGATAGCTTTGTTCCAGATAAATGCAAACCAGATACAGAGTGTTCTTTATTTTTTTTAATAGTTGAAAGTGTAGCCTCGAAATTCATGCTTAAGGAGGTTAACTGTTCAGGGGCACTTTCTCACCTCTCTCCAAGTGAGAGTTCATTAAATCACAAAAGAAAAGTGTAACGCATATATATAGGACTCAGACCATTCACATAGCTAGTTCAGAACGTAGACCAAAAATCTACAAAATTCTGACGTCAATAAAGAGCCAGTTGCAAAGAAAATATCATACCTAGGAACCAACTCTAACCCGTGCTGCCCTCCGGACGGAGGCCAGAGGGGAGTGACGCCCCGGGCCGGTGTCCAGCCCGCCTGAGACTGCCCGGCACCCAGCACGGCCAGCTGTGGAGCTTCCCCACCCTACCTGAGAGCGGGAAGGCCATGAGCTTCCCCACCCAAACTGAGAGCGGGAAGCCCTGCAGAAATCAGAAATGTCCCTCCTGCGTCAGGCCAAGTGAACATGAGCGATTCAGAGACACAAGAAAACAGAGGTCAAAGACCCAGGAGGCACAGAGGCCCCAAAATGGGGAAAAGGGCAGCCATTCAAAAAATAGATCCCCTAAATGGAAGAATGCTCGTGATCGGCCCTTTTTTTTCTTTCAGTTCTTTTCTCTTTCCAAAAATCCTTACCTTTTATTTTCAACACATTTTCCTTTAATTCCTTGCCAAGAAAGTGGAATCGCTCTAAGACTCCAGCCATTTCCTGCTATCAGTGTTTCCAGAAGCTGCGCTTCCTGTCACTACAAAGAAAACACCTTCCCTGCCCAGTGGATGCGCTGGGCAGCCTTTCCCTCGCTTACCTCTGCCCCCGACCATCTCTTGCCCCCGATGCCCTCGTGGGGCTGCCCTGCCTGCCTCCCAGAAGATGGTCCCTTGGGGCTCCGCAGGGCCCAGGGATGCGTGGACGCAACGTGCTCTGGCACTTCCTCTGTTCAAGGCATCGTTGCCAACACTGGACACACATCATTTCATTTCATCTTCGCTCCAACGTGGACTTGTCTAACCCCCAAGCACCACCTTAGGCCATGTCCTCAGCATCCGCTTAACAGATGAGGGACACAGACTCACGTTTCAGGGCCTCGGACTACCTGCTTTTCCTTCCTGAGAAGTCACCAGCCCCCAAAGCACTAGGGAACACTGGCCAGGGTCGGCAGTGTATCAACAGAGAAAGAAAAGACGAACAAGAGAATGAACTGTTAGCATTTCTCTCCACACACATCCCCTCCCTAGGGGTGTCTGTCTGTTCATGTCTCATCATCACATTTGCAAAAAGATCAGGTCATCCCACCTGAAACCTGGTACCCAAAAACTTGTTGTCGTAGTAGTCTGGGGTACTTTTCACCAGACTGAAACCCACAAGTCATAATAATTTTGCATCTCAAGAATCTGCCCAGGATACATTTCAAAAAATGTACCAATACAAAACAAATAGAGTTGAAAAATCACTTAGGAAAAAAAAGTGACAGATTTTCTAATGATGGCCCATTTGACAAAAGAAAAAAAAAAAAGGTTACAAAACACAGAAGGTGCCAGAACTCCCCAGCTATGACAGGATCTCAGGAGAAATGCAATTCAACGAGAGCACTAACATTAATAAAGAATAACCTTTAACATGAAGGCATTCCCAGTGACCTAAAAAACCTTAAAAGCATCTGCAGTGCTCAACAGAGTGAAAGGATGGATTCCAGCCCCCTCCCCAGGATCCCCACGTCCTATCCAGGGAAATAGAACAGGGGTCATCAGGGCTGTCCCTGAAACCCCGGCTACTCTGGGGAAATCGTGCCTTCAAGCAAGAGGCCCAAGTAGTACGTGCAAGCTGACAACGTCTCGTCCCCAAGGCTAGGGTGTGTAACAAGGATTAACTGTGTGAAGATCCCAGAAGCAAGGATACACGGGTCAAAGAAATTGGTGAAGGTAGTGCCCGGCTGATGCTTAAGGTTAGGAAAGGGTTTGCACAAAATCCAGTAACTAGGAAGGAAGCAGCAGCTAAAATAAAACCAATGGGTGGACTAGGAGGAAATAATATTAAGTGATAAGACAAAGAAAAACGTCAACGGTATAAGCAGAACACAGGAAAAATCAGCAGGGGTGAAGTTCAAACTAAGGGGATAGGAAAGAAACCCACTCAGATGCCCAGAGGAACAGGGAAGAGCAACTGTAAACCTAAAATAAAGCCAGAGAAGGACCAGAAATGTGAGGATCTAAAGAATTCGGTTCCACCACAAAGCACAGCCAGAAGGAGGGCACTGTCCTGGGTGGACGGCGAGGTCTCTGAGGTCAGGACGGCTTTCCACCAGGTCTGCCCAGACGGTGCCCACAGCAGCCAAGGATGAATGCATGCATGAGCCCACACCTTCCCGGCTCAAAAGGAAAAACCCCGATCACCGCCGCGAGGGAACAAATTACAATCAACTGCACCGGCTCCTGCCGAGGGGCACCATTCAGTGGCAAGACCACTCCAGGTCACATTTGCACTCCCTTAAGAAGCTCTAGAATGTAAAGCCTGCATTTTCACAGGGAAGACACTCAGTTTCTTGCCAAAATGTAGTGATTTCCACCAGATGAAGCTGGCTGGGCAGCTCTCCAACAGTGTAAACAATAGTTCATCTCTTAAATGTGAAACCGTAGACTCTATCGGAGTCAGAAACTACATTAAAATAGAAGTGGCTTTGTTTCCATTTTCAAATCTGCGCATGACGTAGAAAGGAGCTGATAAGTATGAGAGGTAATTGATGCATGCTTTTTTTTTTTTTTAATATGCATGGTTTGACATTTCGAGATCTTGTGTAGGAGAAGTGAGTGGGAGGCTAGAGGAAGGCAGAATCAAGTGAACAAACCTTCAGGGGCTGAAAAATCAACTATGCTCTCAACAGGAGGACAATAAAAAAAAAAGAAAAGATTACATCAACCACTAACTAGGGCAACTATACTTTGGCCACCTGAAGCAAAGAGCCGACTCACTGGAAAAGACCCTGACGCTAGGAAACATTGAGGGCAGGAGGAGAAGGGGACAACAGAAGATGAGATGGTTGGATAGCATCACCAACTCAACGGACGTGAGTTTGAGCAAGCTCTGGGAGATGGTGATGGACAGGGAGGCCTGGCGTGCCGCAGTCCATGGGGTCGCAAAGAATCGGATACAACCGAGCAACTGAACACCACCACCAGTTAAATGGCATTTCAGCAAAATCTTACTTCCTTTTCAATTTAATTTTGAATAGGTAATAAATGATGTTATTCAGAAATCAAAAAAAATTATAAAAAACTATGGAGTGACGTCTCCCTGCATCTCCTGTTGCCCCTGCCCCCGTGTATCCACTGTTCCCATCCCCACCAAACTGCCGGTGAAGCACTGGGCATGCCTTCTGAGTTTCCGCCATGTTTCTTTACGCAACACGGACACACGCAGGCATACACTTTCATTGTCCTTTCTAACTGAAAAGTGTGGGTGTGTGCACAGTTTACATTTTGCTTTTTCCACATGACGATGTACACGAAGAACTTCAGTGCACTGATTTCACTGCTACAGGCTTCCTTTAGCCAGGTCCCTGCAGGCCAACTTCAGATCGTTTCTTCAACTGTTCTCTTCAACCAGGGCTGCAATCAATTAATACCGGGCTTCCCAGGTGGCACAAGTGGTAAAGAACCCACCTGCCAATTACAGAGACACAGGAGACGTGGGTTCGATCCCTGGATCAGGAAGATCCCTGGAGGAGGACGACCCACTCCAAGATTCTTGCCTGGAGAATCCCCATGACAAAGGAGCCCGGTGGGCTACAGTCCACAGGGTCGCAAAGAGTCAGACATGACTGCAGCGACTTGGCATGCATATTAACACCGGATGAAGTCATCTTGCCTGTGTGTGAGTACATCTGAATAATAAACTCCCAGAAGTAAAACACTGACTCAATGTGAAGTGAAAGTCACTCAGTCGTGTCTAACTCTGCCACCCCGTGGACTGTAGCCCGCCAGGTTCCTCTGTCCATGGAATTCTCCAGACCAGAGTACTGGAGTGGGTTGCCATTTCCTTCTACAGGGAATCTTCCCAACCCAGGGATCAAACCCGGGTCTTCCGCACTGCAGGCAGATTCTTTACCGCCTGGACCACCAGGGGAGCCCAACTGATTCGGCGGGTACATGCACTGTTAATATGATGGACACCGCTACACTGCTCTCTTCCTGGGCTGTAGCAATGGGTGTTCCCGCCAGGGACGCACACCAATACCTGCTTCCTGATAAAATCACCAATGCTGTGTTAAACAGCCTACTGAGCCCTGCAAAGCCGACAGGAGAAAAGGGTGCCTTGGTGTGCTTTTAAATGGCATTCGTCCTATTGTGAAAGAGGCTGAGCATCTCTCTGTTCTTATCCTTTGACTATTTTTATTGGGTTGTTCTTTTTCTTCATCATTCTGGGAGCTCCCTGTATGTCAGGCAGAGCTCTGCTGTGATAGGGACTATTACAGATTTCTCACAAGGCTGGCGGTAAAGCAGAGCCTGATGGCCCTGTTGGAAGCAGGACAGAGCCAGTGCAGGAAGGCACAGGGCATCACAGAATAAACTGTGATTCGATGTTATTCAGGACTATCAAAAGGCACTTTTGCAAATGCAGACTAACTTCTCGATAGTTTCTCTGGTTGATCCCAGATTTTGAGCCACATTTAATGGCTCTCCCTTCTCCAAGGCAAAATGGGACACAACTGAACTGAACTGAACTCCAAGGCTAGAAAGGAATTTCCTTCTTTCTATGGTATCTTTTTTAAACGTATGTTTAAACATATGATCCATATGGAATTTATCCTGGAGTAAAAGATACGCTCTAATTTTGTTTCCAGATGAGTACGCAGTCGTCCCCAAATCATTTATTCAATAGTCCATCTCTTCTTCTCCTATATGAGATGACACTTTTGAAGTACACTAAATTCCTCTACATGTCTGACTCTGTTTTAAGGACTTTCTGTTCTGTTGTATTGGTCTATCTATTCACATGCCAGTACCACATTGTTTGAATCTCTGCAGTTTTATATGTAAGTATTTAACCTGCCTTAAAGATTAAAAGATGCTTACTCCTTGGAAGGAAAGTTATGACCAACCTAGATAGCATATTAAAAAGCAGAGACATTGCTTTGCCAATAAAGATCCGTCTGGTCAAGGCTATGGTTTTTCCAGTAGTCATGTATGGATGTGAGAGTTGGACTGTGAAAAAAGCTGAGTGCCGAAAAACTGATGCTTTTGAACTGTGGTGTTGGAGAAGACTCTTGAGAGTCCCTTGGACTTCAAGGAGATCCAACCAGTCCACCCTAAAGGAGATCAGTCCTGGATGTTCCTTGGAAGGACTGATGCTGAAGCTGAAACTCCAATATTTTGGCCACTTCATTCGAAGAGTTGACTCATTGGAAAAGACCCTGATGCTGGGAGGGACTGGGGGCAGGAGGAAAAGGGGGTAACAGAGGATTAGATGGCTGGATGGCATCACTGACTGGATGGACATGAATTTGAGTAAACTCCAGGAGGTGGTGATGGACAGGGAGGCCTAGTGGGCTGGGATTCATGGGGTTGCAAAGAGTCGGACACGACTGAGCGACTGAACTGAATTGAACTGAAGATAATTAATCATGAGATACAAAGAACATTATCCTAAAAAGGCACCATGACTGAGGACATGAGAATGTTTCCAAAGTAAACTTCTGGTCCTGGGACAAAAGAAAATTTGGAAAAAAGCATGCAGTCTCAATAGGAAAGATAAAATGTATAATGACCCAAATGGAGGCAGCAGAGTGATCAAGCTCCTGTGGGTATCGCTGCAGAGGTTTATTTGAGAAGCGGCTAGAATGCTGGGGCAGGAGGGCACGCTCAGGGCGTGGACAGAGAAGCACCATGGTGATCGGGCTTCTCTGGGTATCGCTGCAGAGGTTTATTTCAGAAGCGGCTGGAAGCCCAGGACGGGAGGGTACGCTCAGGGCGTGGACAGAGAGGCACCATGGTGATCGGGCTTCTCTGGGTATCGCTGCAGAGGTTTATTTCAGAAGCGGCTGGAAGCCCAGGACGGGAGGG
>CM035302.1:34631766-34644436 GCA_020226075.1 Hydropotes inermis
CACGATCAGGGCGTGGACAGAGGCGCAGCCTGACTGCCCCCGGCTCAGGTGCTCCGCTGCAGCGGTGACGCTGCTCTTAAACAGCACTCACCGACTTCTCAAAGTTCAGATACGCTTGCGTGCTTATAAATAATTCATCACTTCCAAACACATGGCACTGTTTCAGCACTTCATAAGCAACGCTTTCTCTTTCCTAGTCTAGAAAATGTTTTCGTCAAAGTAAAAAGCTTTTTATCATCGCCTCGGGAGCTAAAGCTGAGGCGGCCAGAATGCTCTTAATGCTGATCGCCCCTCCGCCATCAGCCCTGGAGCTCTCTGAGCCCACGGCTCAGACACAGGAAGATGCCACACTCTCAGCGACTCCGAGGCCCTGGTCACTGGGGCCAAAGAGCGTACTCGGATGCCAAGGAAAAGAAAAAAGAATCAAAGGAAGTTTTGGCTTACACAAGCAGAATTTATCGGCCACATTATTTATCTCCTTGTTCCTTTGTGGAAACTTACGTTTTTACAGGACCGTCTTGCTCATTTTCTCCCACTTTTACACCTTCTTATTTATTCCTTAGACTTCTGTCATTGGCATTTGTGCTAGGCACCAAGGTTAAGAAAAGGAATAAAAGATGCTTCCTGCCCTCGTGGAGCACACGAGTATGGACCAGTACAAGCTCCAGGCACTAGGGAGACACAGATGGGCCCGTGAGCAGGCTGGGAGCAGGGCTGGACTCCAGAGGATCCAAAGCTGCCTCGGTGGGTGGGAAAGGGCTGGGGGTAGGAGGAGACCTCCTGACCCAGCCAGAAGCCCGGGGTCGCAAGCGGTTGGCACTGTGGGCCCTGGAGGGGAGGCAGGGTGGGAGGCATTGGGGGGTTGCTACACGGAGAGCTTTAAAGGCAGACAGAGGGGGATGCAGAGGCCTTCCTGGGGGCAGTGGATGCCATTAAAACACATGCTTCTCACTGCAAACCCCTCCAGTGATCGCCTTTCACCTTGTCCGTATCCCTCATCATGCAGCGGCTCGTTGAAGGCAAGGATGGGTCTGGACCGACTTATGAGCAGTGGGGACAAAGGCAGCTGGTGCTCAGCGGACGAGCGCTCGTTACATCATCTGATGACGCCCGTTCCCCACCCAGACGCTGGATGACCTCAGGGTGGGGGCAGGGTGGGGGAGCTGGACCTGGCAGTCTCTCCTGGCTTCCTCCCACCAGCTTTATCTTCCCTCCTCTACGGGAAGCACCCACCAGATCACCCCACTTCTGTGTCCTGGATTCTGACGGCAGGGTCTCCCTCCAGCCTCAGCTCCGCACACCTACCACTCTTCCCCCTCTAGACACTTCTCAAGCCTCACCCCACCAGACGATTTTCACCAAGATGTGTCCTGAGAGCTCACAAGTGTCCACGATTCCTGGTTCAGCACAGACGAGTGTGCCCGCCAGCTTGACGACAGCTCACACTCACCCACGCCCGACGCAGTGAAGGGTGAGCCCTCCATGCTCCTCTCACCGTACACCTTCCCTCCTGCAAGGTTCTCCACTCCTCCCATCACTCTGCTAACTGTCCGGTCTCTCGCCCACCCCCTCTGACCGGGGCAGGGCCTTCCGATCGAGCCCCTGACTCTCACCTGGCCCTGGCAGCTCGGCTTGGGGAACTCGCCCTCCTACCCTCCACCCCCATCCCTCTGAGCCCAGGGCGCCGCCCAGTCAGGGAGCTGGGCAGGGGGGCCCGCGAGGGGCTGTCAGGACCCCCACCCCCAGCCCGTCGGCACCCTGCCTGCTCGGCCCGCTGCCCTCTCCAAGGACAAGGTGCCCGCGCTGGCCCGGCCTTCCCAGTCCACCACATGCCCTCCCCCAGCAGCTCCGGGGTCCTATCCTCCTCGCTTTGCTTAGTCCTCAAACTCCTTTTCCTCAACAAAAAACTCTCCGGCCAGTCCTAGGTGGGGAAAAGCCAGCGCGTCCCCCCCCGGGTCACGGGCGAACCCTAGGTCTCAGGGTGACCCCTGGGCCACGGGGCGACCCCTGGGTCTCGGGGCAGCCGCTGGGCCTCAGGGTGACTCCCTTTCCTTCTGCGAGGACTGAGCAGTCTTGTCTCTGCCGCCCCGCAGCCCCTGCAGACGGCTGCGCCTCCGCTGCTCCCAGGAAACCCGCGGAGGCCGATGGCAGCTCCCTGGCCCCACTGATTTGGGAAACCGGGGCGCTGGCCGCCTCGCCTCCAGGTCTTTCTTCCAGGCTCCGTGACATGCGTGTTCTGCTCTGCTTCACCTCCTGGCTCTCAGACGGCCCCTCCTCAGGGCCTCCACGGCCCTCTCCCTCCCGTTGGCCTTGCCTCTGGCCCTGCCCACCCCCACGTTACTTCCGGTTCCCATTCAAAACGTGGCCCCACCTGCTCCCTGGGGAGTCACAGATCTCATCATGTCCCTGCAGTGAGGTCCAGAGACCCCCTGTCACTCATCAGAGCCGGGAGGAGCCCCACTACACAGCAACACAGCTGTTTACTGAGCAACCCCACCAAGGCCCTCGACTGAGCAACCCCACCAAGGCCCTCGACTTCACGTGAAGCACTCACAACCCCACGGCTTTAAACATAACGATTATCTAAATCCTCCAGTCTCAGTCCATCGACCCCTCCGACTTCCAGATTAAACGTACCCAACTGCCTTCTCATCAGCTCCACTGAACCGCGCCGCAGGCATCACAGACTTGGCGTGGCCACACAGGACACCCGAGTCCCTCCCGTCACAGCCGTTTCACTTGGTGGCCCGCGCTCCAGCCAAACGCTGGGCCCTGTTCTGGACACCTTGCCCCCCTCACTCCACGCTGCTGATCCACTTGCACGTCTCACGTCTTCTGCGCCCAAACACAGCCCCGAAGCCATGGAATTCGACGGCTTCCACTGCCATCATCACCAGCCCTGATCCAAGCGACCACTGTCTCTGGTAATGACAACACCAAGGTGGCCTTCGGGTCACCATATCCACCACAGCTCCTCAGACTCTCTGGCCGGACGGCAGGCAGAATGGGGTGAGCTCACGGATCACCCATCACACAACTGCCTAGAGCCTTCCGAGACCGTCCCCCACCCGGGAACAAAATGAAAACTGGACAGGGCCCTGACCGCCCATGGGCACCGCAGGGGACTGCTCCCTGAGGGTCAGGCCTCACTCTGCTCCTCGGGGCGACCTCTGTCTGGGGCGACCTCTTCCTCATACCCACCCAGCTGGCAGCCCTCGGTCGCTGACATTCCAGCGTAACTTCCTCTTCCTGGAGAGACTCTCAGGAACCACGCAGACTGCAGCAGCCAACCCTGAAGTTTCACTCACCGCAAACTCTGAAGATGCTTGACACTTCTGATATTTGGGGTCCACGCGTCTGACGGCTCAGGACCTGCACCGGAGCGGGTAGGCGCCACGAGGAGTGCTCTCCACAGAGCAAGGCGCAGCGTCTTTCCACGCTGATCTTTCTTTTCTCGGGACACAGGACCGTGACCCCACCGCCCACATGCGCCCCCACTGTCCCTGACCTCACGCAGTCACCCAGCCCGGTCCCCCCGCACCTGGGGGAGGGCCTGCTACAAAGGAGCCCCCCGCCTCCACCTCTGCCTCCCAGAAGCCCAGCTCCACCACGGAAGGTGGTCTTCTCACCTTCCCCCTTCTCTCTCTGTACAGCCCTTCAAAGGCCAACCGTGAGACCCTCGGCAGCGGCCCCGGGAAGCTCGGTCAGTCTCACAGCCCCCTCCCCAGGACGCCCCTCAGCCACCTCCTGATGGAACAAGGGAGCACCAGCTCTGACTGCCTGCGGGTCTCTGTCTTCCCCATCAGCCTCTGCTTTCCACTGCCTCTGTCACTACAATCACTAAAAGGATGCCGTCTATATAGGCTTCCCTGGTGGCTCAGAGGGTAAAGCATCTGCCTGAAATGCGGGAGACCTAGGTTCGATCCCCAGGTCAGGAAGATCCCCTGGAGAAGAAAATGGCAACCCACCCACTCCAGTACTCTTGCCTGGAAAATTCCACGGACGGAGGAGCCTGGTAGGCTGTAGTCCACGGGATCGCAAAGACTCGCACATGACTGCGCGACTTCATGTCCTTAATTGGTCTGCCTGGGAGAACCTGCCCCACGGCCAGAATGTGAAACTAAAGAGTGTTCGTTCAGCTCAGGGGACACCCTGCCCCGGCCCTGGGTTAATGGCCGCAGGAACCAGGAAACCAACACATCCCCTCCCTGAGGCCGGCCTCTCACTTGACTCCCTCAGATCCTCACCCTTGTTGTTCTACAAAAGACCCAGCCTCCAGACTCCCACGGAAGGTACGCCAGGACGCCGGTCCGCCGTCATCCTGGATGGAATGAACTTGCTGCTCCTAGCATACACGCCTCGTCTTCCGATTACTGGCTTCTCCTGCAGTGAGCAGACCATGCCTGGACTCAGAAACACAGACAGTAGGCTCCGACGTGCCCTTCCCCGGCCAGCAAGGCCTTCCCTGGCCCTCTTCCCCCGGCCCTGGCTGGAAGAACCCTCCACCGCAAGACCCGGCCCAGCTGCTCTGGAACATTTTCTGGGCCTCCTGAGGACAGGGCCTCAGCTCGGGCCCCGGAGCCGCTGCACCGGCTTCCCCGAGGAACCTGCGGTCCGCTGGCCTGTCTCTGTGCTCCCTGACACAGGGTGGAGTGACTCCTGGCTCCGCAGCACAAGGGCCAAGACCAAGGACGCTTCTGATGAGTGGCCCTCAGCTTCTAAGCTCCTAGAAGACAGACATCATGTTGTTGTTCGGCTTCCTTTCGCCTCTGAATTTTCAACACAAGGATCTGAGCTCCTCCTGGGGATGTATCGCCACCTCTCCAGGCTCAGGACTGCAACCCAGATGACGAGCCCCTGCCCTCAGACTCCCAGGATCCCCTTCTGCACAGGCAGCAGGCAGGAGCAAGCGAGCCAGGTACCGAGCGTGAGAACTGCAGAGGAGCAGACGCAACGAGGAAAATCAGAGTGCCAGGCACCCTCTATTTCCTTTGTGAGATTCGAGCAGGTCCACCGCTGAGCTGACTGTGGCGCCAATCATCAGCTCCTTGTTGCAGAATTCAAGCTCAAATTGAAGCAAGGAGGGAAAACCACACTTTGGAGAAGGACTTGGCAACCCACTCCAGTACTCTTGCCTGGAGAATCCTAGCGGGCTACAGTCCATGGGGTTGCAAAGAGTCGGACATGACTGAGCAACTTCACTTTCACTTTGGTTCATTCAGGTACGACCTAAATCAAATCCCTTATGATTATACAGTGGGCGTGATGAAGAGATTAAGGGATTAGATCTGGTAGACAGAGTGCCTGAAGAGCAACGGACAGTGCTTCTTACATTTCATAGGAGGCGGTGACCAGAACCATCCCAAAGAAAAAGAATTGCCAGAAGGCAAAGTGATTGTCGGAGAAGGTCTTACACACAGCTGAGGAAAGAAGAGAAGTGAAAGGCAGGGAGAAAGGAAAAGATAAACCCAACTGAATGCAGAGTTCCAGATAATAGCAAGGAGAGGTAAGAAAGCCTCCAAAAGTGAACAATGTTAAGAAATCGAGGAAAACAATAGAATGTGAAAGACTAGAGATCTCTTCAAGAAAACTGGAGATACCAAGGGAACATTTCATGAAAAGATGGGACCAATAAAGGAGAGAAACAGCAAGGACCTAATAGAAGGAGAAGAGATTAAAAAGATGTGGCAAGAATACAAAGAACTATACAAAAAAGGTCTTAATGACCTGGATAACCAGGATGGTGTGGTCACTCACACAGAGCCAGACATCCTAGATTGTGAAGTCAAGTGGGCCTTAGGAACTGTCACTACTAATGAAGTTAATAGAGGTGATGGAATTCCAGCTAAGCAATTTCTAATCTTAAAAGATGATCCTGTGAAAGTGTTGCACTCAATATGTCAGCAAATTTGGAAAACTCAGCAGTGGCCACAGGACTGCAAAAGGTCAGTTTTCATTCCAATCTCAAAGAAGGGCAATGCCAAAGAGTGCTCAAACTACCATATAGTTGTGCTCATTTTACAGACTAACAAGGAATGGTCAAAATTCTTCAAGCTAGGCTTTAGCAGTATGTGAACCAAAATCTTCCAGATGTACAAGCTGGATTTAGAAAAAGCAGAGGAACCAGAGATCAAATCGCCAACAATTGTTGGATTGTAGAGAAAGCAATGGAATTCCAGAAAAAAAACATCATCTTCTGCTTTGACTGACTAGCTAAAGCCTTTGACTGTGTTGTTCAGTCACTAAGTCATGTCTAACCCTTTGCGATCCCATGGACTACAGCACACCAGCCTTCCCTGTCCTTCGCTATCTTCGGGAGTTTGTTCAAAGTCGTGTCCACTGAGTCGGTGATGCCATCCAACCATCTCATCCTCTGTCACCCCCTTCTCCTCCTGCCCTCAGTCTTTCCCAGCATCAGGGTCTTTTCCAATGAATCAGCTCTTCCCATCAGGTGGTCAAAGTACTGGAGCTTCAGCTTCCACATCAGTCCTTCCAATAAATATTCAGGGTTGATTTCCTTTAGGATGAACTGGCTGGCTTTCCTTGCCATTCAAGGGACTCTCAAGAGTCTTCTCCAGCACCACAGTTTGAAAGCATCATTTTTTGGGCTCTCAGCCTTCTTTATGGTCCAACTTTCACATCTGTACATGACTTCAAATCTGACTGTGGGGATGGAAAATTATTAAAGAGATGGATAAACCAGACCACCTTACCTGTCACCTGAAAAGCCTGTATTCAGATCAAGAAGGAATAGTTATAACTGGACACAGAACAATGGACTGGTTCAAAACCGGGAAAGGACTACATCAAAGCTGTATATTGTCATACTGCTTGTTTAACTTGTATGCAGAGTACATCATGCAAAATGCTGGGCTGGATGAAGCACAAGCTGGAATCAAGATTTCCAGGAGAAATATCAGTAACCTCAGATATGTAGCCCTCTAATGACAGAAAGCAAAGAGAAACTAAAGAGCCTCTTGATGAAGGTGAAAGAGGAGAGTGAAAAATCTGATTTAAAACCCAACATTAAAAAACTAGGATCATGGCATCCAGTCCCACCACTTCGTGTCAAAAAGATGGGGAAAAGGTGAAAATAGTGACAGATTTTCTTTTCTTGGCCTCCAAAATCACCACAGATGGTGGCTGAAGCCATGAAATTAAAAAACACTTGCTCCTTGGAAGAAAAGCTATGACAAACCTGGACAGCATATTAAAAAGCAGAGACATCACTTTACCAACCAAAGTCTGTATGGTCAAAGCTATCATTTTTCCAGTTGTCATGTACAAACGTGAGAATTGGACCACAAAACAGGCTGAGCGCCGAAAAATTAATGCTTTCGCACTGTGGTGTTGGAGAAGACTCTTGAGAGTCTCTTGGACTGCAAGGAGATCAAACCAGCCAATCCTAAAGGAAATCAGCCCTGAATATTCATCAGAAGGACTGATGCTGAAACTGAAGCTATAATACTTTGGCCACCTGATGTGAAGAGTCATCGGAAAAGACCCTGATGTTGGGAAAGACTGAAGCAAAAGAGAAGGGGAGGAAGACAGAGGCGGAAAAAGCTGGATAGCATCACTGACTCACTGCACATGAGTTTGAGCAAACTCTGGAAGACAGTGAAGGACAGAGAAGCCTGGCATGCTGCAGGCCACGGGGTCACAAAAAAACAGTGGGACAAGAGTGGGAGAGTATATAACAACCTAGTGGAGTTTCCCCTTAGATAGATTAGATCAGCTGGAGGAACTCAGTTTACATTTTAAAAGGAAATTAAAATGTTTTAAATTAAAACTAAGAGTTCTCCTTTTAAGAGGGAAATATTCCTTTTTCATTAAAATTATGTTTTCTTTCCTTCTCAGAATTCATGAGCTGATTTTAACAAACAACAGTTAACAGTGTATTAACTGGTAAAATGTTCACCACATCAAGCTTAACCTTCTGTACAGTAAATAAAATCTAGTACCTCGTACACTGCATTTGTGTGTGTGTGTGATAAGTACTTTTAAGATCTACTCCCTTAGTAACTTTCAAATAGGCAATACAGTATTAGTAATTACAGTCACCATGCTATATCCCCATCACTTAGATTGGACCTCACTTATTTTTGTTAATGGGATAGAGTTTTAGATGCAAAATTACCTAAAGCTAATGTGTCAGGCTGACATTGCAAAAGACACCATCTTCTACTGTTTCCACTGTTTCTCATTCAAATGTTTAGGGATTATCTTTGTTCGTGGAAGTTTCTTGAAATCAAAAGAAGAATTTTGTGAAACTAAAAATTGACGAATCTGAATAATTCCACCCGGTTCAAACAGCTTTTCCTTTGGATTAAACCCTGATGCCACCAGTCAGGACAGACACAGGCACCCCCACTTCGCTGGGCTCTTTGCTGATCTCACCCGGGCCTGGCGGCAAGTCCTCACAGCATTCCTTTGCCGGTTATCTCGGTGGGTATCCTATTGGCACTGCAGCTCCTTCGAAGGACTAGTTTCCGCATTGGCACCTCTCTGTCAGTTGCTGGTAACTGATTTATACCCAGTGTCGCTGCTGTGTGGTTAGCCTGGCATCCCACTGCAATCCCAGGATCATCAGGCCCACAGGAACAAGTTCAGTGTGAAGTCTAGTGTAGCATCTGTGTGTTACACACACTCGCTCTTAAAAGGGGTCATATTTATCTCAGCTTGCTCAAGTGTTGGCCACACAGTATCTTAAGTCTCAAGAAACAGAGCAAAGAGTGGTTAGCCAGGGGTGTAGACTGTATTAAAAATCCACCTTTCCTAGACACATACACACTGTCTGCTGAGAATATTTTAGAAATATACAACAAATTGCAGCATGAAGACGTGTCTGCCACCGGCAACAACACACACTTTCTCATCCTGTCTCACCTCTGCGTCCTGTCTCACTGTCCTCGCTGGCTCTGTGCTCTCTGAGCAGTATTTTTCTTTTCTACAGCTCTGTGCCTTATTCACAGCAGCCTGCTGGGGCAACACCCATGAGGAGAGAAGCAGAAGCACTTGTGAGAGGAAGAGAGAGACAAGGGCCTTCCTTTAACTTCTGTGTGTGCTGAGGGCAGGATTCCCAACTCAGCTCCAGAAGTCCTTGCCCCACTGGTGTACACAGCGCCTGCACGCCCTGCCACGCTCCACGTGTAGACAAGGCGAGCTGTTTCCTCTAGAAGACAATGCAGCTCCTATTGGCTTTCCTTCCCTGTCTGTCTGCATGCACGCACACAGACACAGACACAGACACAGACACACACACACACACCCCACTGCAAAGTGGACTTCACAGCAACACCTCTCGGAGCAGTGAGGTCCCGAGGCCCAGTGCAGGAGGACAAGCTTGGAGGTCAGCGATGAAAGGTGGATGGCTGATGGGGTGCAGTCGGCACCAGCCTGCCAGGGTTGGACAGCGCCTGCTGACCCTCCCGGCGCCGCGCTTGCTTCTCGGAGGCTCTCTTCTCCTGGTTGGTGAACTCTTGGACCACAGCCCACTAGGGCAGCACCTGGCAAGTGGCAGGAACTCTTAATAAGTGTTTGCTCTGTGCATTACCAAGCGAAATCAGTGAATCTGTGTGAACCAAAATGAGGAGCCAAAATGGACAGGAGTGGAAATAGGATATTATACTCTCAAAACACGATTTGCTTTCTGATTATGATGATAAAACAGGCATTCCTACAAACAACAATCAGACACAGCAGCCTTTATGTGACAACTTGCTTGTTAGACCCAGAAGAGATCAGACAGAAAGGAAAAAAGGGAATAAACGTGCACCAGCTATGACACATGTACGCACTTTTGCATTCTTACAGAAGCCCAAATTTTCCTCAAAAAGACTCGTTTTCATTGACAAGTATCAAAAAAGTCTGCCAAGCTTCAGGTACTTCAGCAGTTCTCACAAATGTGGCTTGTCATGCAGCAACAGACAGAAAGAGAGTCCCCAGTGTGAAGGACACAGTGTCAGAGCAGAAATTGGCTGTGGTGCTTAAAGCCACCATCGAGCCTCTTGCCATTTTTGCAGTGAGGTGGGTCCAAGAATAGATTTTTCTCAAAAGTGAGTTTGTGCATGTGTGTATGTGAAAGTCACTCAGTTGTGTCCGACTCTTTGAACCCCATGGACTATACAGTCCATGGAATTCTCCAGGCCAGATGCTGGAGTGGGTAGCCGTTCCCTTCTCCAGGGGACCTTCCCGACCAAGGCCCTCTAGTATTTACTACCTTAGTAATGTCCCAAAGGTGTTTATAAACATTGGTTCCTATTCAAACCCCAAGCTACTTCTCACTGGCTTGGTCAAGGGGAGAAACAACAACAAAACAAACAAAAACCCTCAACAACTCGAGTCCATTATCACTGGGCCTCTCCCGGTGGAAACTCCCTGCAGGGGCGCGGGGAGGGTGGGAAGCGGGATGGATGGCCCTCTTCCCAGGGCCCTCTGTCTTTCCAAAAGGAAAGTTTGCTAAGGAGTCTCCCAGGACACCTCCATCCTACCTGAGCTGTTCACCTTTATTCTTTTCCCCAACATCCCTCCCAACCTGCCCCACCCCAGAAAACCAGCAGTAACAACAGAAACAGAAACTTTATCACTTTAGGGAAATCCCTACACACCCAGGCTCCCTAGCACAACCTTCCTCCCAAAACTTTCATATGCAAGGTATGGGAGCCTCCACCCCTCTCTCCCTCCCTTCAACCAGGTGCAAATTGTGAAAAGTAGCTGTTTTATTTTTTACTGAAAGGAATCCCTAGTGCAGGAGGAAGGGGGCAGACGGGAACCCCAGTCCTAGGCACTGACTAACCCAACTCAAGTCAGAGTGAGTGAGGAGCTCCACCAACCTTCCTTCAGTTCACGGCCAGGCGCGGTCCGTTTCAGCGAGTACAGATGTCCATGCCTAACACGTCTAAGGGCAGCAGGGGAGGCCGCGCCCCCAGACCGTGTCCTTCCTGAACCGCAGCATCTAGGAATCAAGCAACACCCGCAGGGGGGAGCCGAAGGAGGCAGACACCTGAGGGCTGCCCTGCGGGTCGGACTGGGGGGAGGCTACGGGCTGGGGGTGTCCGCTGGGAGTCCAGGGCCCACGCCCCGCTGTCCTTTCAGGTCAATGGCAAACACGAGCAGAGACCGCCGCCAGCGGCTCCAGACCGCCAACAAGCGTTCGCGAGGCCGCTGGGCCCCACGGCCCGCGCGGGCTGAACCCCGCCAGGGAGGCGGGAGCTCGCGGCTGGATGGGAGGCGGCAGCCGGGCCCCCCCAGACACGCTCACACGCCCGGGAACGGCACCCCCAGAGGCTCCCGGGCGGGCGGCGAGCTCAGACGGGTTCCGGCCGCGAGGAGGGGTCGGACCCCGGGTGCCCGGGAGGTGCCGGTCGGCCGGGGTTGCGGAGTGAGCGGCAGACGGGAGCGGGAAGCCGAAAACGGCCACCCTGGAACCACCGGCCCGAAGAAGGCGCCGCGGAAACGCGGGTCCCCGGCGAGAGGCAGACAAAGGCTCGGGTGCGCACGCGGTGGACGGTGGCGCCGGAGCCCGCGCCGAGGGCCGCGAGGAGCCGCGCCCGACCCGGCTGGCGCCGGAGTCGCCCGGGGTTCCCGCGGGCGCGACCTCCCGCCCCGCCCCGGTCTCCGGTCCTCACCTCGCTCGCCCTCCATCCAAGACAACGGCGACCTCCTCCTCCGCGCACCCGGCGCCTCTTCACTGAACATCTCCTGCCTCCTGCCTCCTAGCAAATATCTGCCTCGATGCTTCTGCTCGGTTTCACCCCCTCCCCCGTGACACGCCTTCCGCCACCCCTGCTCCGGCGCGCTCCGAGTCCCGCTCGCGGGGATTGCCCGTGGTCCCGGGTGGGGCGCGGCCCCAGGGGTCCGGACCGGCGGCGCCGTTCTCCCTCGCCCTGACTCCCCATTGTCCTGCCCCTTACCAACCCGAGCACCGGTAAGCCCCAGGATCTAGGCTCTAGATCCTACAGAAAGTGGACTCTGGGCGGAGGCGCGCCCATCTCCACGCGGTCAGTCCACGCTCTAGAACAGGGTCGCAGTGGGGCCCGGGGTAGCCAGGCCCGACCGCGACACCGAGCCCGGGGAACCGCCAGTGCCTCCACCTTGGGGAACGCGGGATCCCGGGGCCCTGGCCTGTCCTCCTCCAGCCGGAGGACGCAGCGGGAGGGACCCCTCGGAGGAAGGAAGCGCCTCAGCTCCAGCCAAGTGGCCCCAGGCTAAAGAGAGAGGAGCCGGCGTCCGCGGTGCGGGAGTTGATAGACGTGCAGGGCAAGCGTGGCCAGAAACAGCCCCGGGGGCCCGAGGCGTGCAGCAGGTCCCGTCCCAAGCGCGCGGCTCCCGCCGCCCTCCCGGCTCACCCTTCCCCTCAACACGAGGAGCCTGGGGAAGCCCGCGGTTCCGGGCTGGCCGAGTCCTCCGCCCCTCCAGAGAAGCCCACCGCCGGCCGCCCAACGCCCCCCCGGCCGGCCACACACACCCGGCCCGCCGCCCGCCGCGGGGAACGCGGAGCCTGGCACTTACTGGGGCTCAGGAAACACTCCGTCAGCCTTCGGAAGCAGCTCGCATTATTAGAAGGTCCATCTTCCATGTCGGAGCCGAAGAGCAGCGGGAACGCGGCGGCGAGCGCGGCGCCGGGGCCTCGGGGCCGCCGCGCCGTTCGGCCGCCGCCGCCCGGGCTGGG
>CM035302.1:34649436-34672730 GCA_020226075.1 Hydropotes inermis
CCGCGCCCACGCAGCGCGCCCCGCTACTACTTGGGCCCCCGGCGCCAGGTCCCACGCCCCGGCGGCTCCCGGCGTCCAGGGTGCGCCCCAGGCCCGGGCGGGAGGACCGAGCCACGCCTGGGTCTCTGCGAGGCGTCCTCACATCTGGGCCTGGTGTTACAGATTCGTGAAACCCGCCGCCCTGCAGCTGCTCCAGCTGCGCACCGCCGGGCGAGCCCTGCGGCCAGTCCCCAGCCCGAGCCCGGGCACCCTCCCGCCGGCCGGCCCGCAGCTCCAACCGAACTGTGCTCACAACTCCCAGGAGAGTGCCAACTCAGACGTTGGGTTGGAATTTCTATCAAGGCTTACCGCTTCCAGTAAACTAGGGTTTAGCAAGCCAGCTCTTCCCAGGACTCCCTTTCTGATACTCACTTTACATCGAACTTTGTGTGCACAACCCAGTTTGCCCAGGTGAGGCCAGAGAATAGGAAAAGCAAACAAGTTCTGAGACTTGAGTCCTCACCCTCGGCTTTCTCGGACCATGCCACCCTCCCTCGGCTCCCAGCCCCAATCCAGACAGTTGCTACAGAAGGGAACTGTGTCGCCCAGCGGGCGCTCTGAGCACGGAGCGGCCGCCAGAAGTTTGCCAAGCTGGAGAGCCGAGCGCCCGCCCGGTGCACAGGTGTCGGTGCCCGCCCGTCGCGTGCAGGGGGGGGTCACCGCAGCGCTGCGGGTCGAGGCTGGGGCGGCAAGCCGGCTGCCCCACGGCGGGACGGGCTGTCCAGACTCCCTGGCCTAGGTCACCTTCCCAGGGCTGGGGCCGGCGTGCCGAAGCCCAGCGTCCGCCAAAGTCCAGGCGGTCACCTGAGCGAGAGGCGTGCGCAGCGGTGCAGCCGCTCGGTGGCCGCAGGGCCAGGGGACCCCAGTGTGCGCCTGGCCCCGGGCTCTCTTCTAGCCCTCCACTTTTTTTTTTCTCTCTGTCCAGTTCGGAGGGGTTTTTTATCTTGAAACGTAATTTCTTCCCTAGTCTGCTTTTCCCCACTCGCATCCAAACGCCCACAGTGGAAAGGGGCATGTATGTATTTGCACCAGACTGGGCAGGCGGGGCGCCCGGACGGCGGCGCGGCTCCGGTCCCCAGCAAGGTCCCCGGGCGTTTCCGCGACTGCCTGGTGGGCTCTGAGAGTCGCTCCTAGCGCGCGCCAGCCCTGGCACTCGCTGGATGGGAATTCTTCACTTTGCGGAACCAGCAAAAGATTCCGGTGGGTCTTACCTTACCTGAGGGTGGAGGGGGGTGGAACTTGCCTGCCCCATTTGATTAGGTCTTTTTGGCTTAGAAAGAACCGAAATGGCTGTGCCGCGCAGCCGGGCGTCCCGCAGCCTCCAGGCCGACGCGGCTGGCTTCCTAACACCTGTTACTCTCCCGGGAGTCGGGGACCCGCGCGCGCGGCGCCCTCGGCCCCGCGGGAAGGGTCTCCCTAGCTGCCCGGCGGTTTGGGGAGGACGCGTTTCTCCTGGAAGGGTTCACTGTTCATTCTTCTACAGGCAAAATGCTTCTGCGTGTCCTTTAGGTTTCTTCAGCTGCCTTTTTGGAGTCATTAAAGTGACTTTCCTGTTACAAGAAAATGTGTCTTTAGTTTGAATAGAAGCCATCGGAGTGCCGGGCACAGGGCGCTGGGAGGAAAACATCAAATATTTGTTCTTTTGGGTCTTCGTTAAATCAAGACACAAACTTTAGGGTGTTCACTAGCCCTCTTCTGAAATCAACTTCTTTCTACTTTTCTTCCTTCTTTTCTCCAGCGAATGGCTGGAAAGCACACACTTCCCGTACCAGTGAAAAATGCCAGAGCCTGACAACGGAAAAGGAACAGGTTGAGGAGGAGCTTACTGATTATTGATTATATCTGTTAAGTGTCCTCCTTACTTAATACTGGAGGGCACTTCTGTTAATGTAAATCCAATAGGCGCCCAGCCACTGTTTCTTCTTCATGAAATATTTAGTCAAAGATTTAAATCACAAACACGCAACCTTAACGGCTGCTGTCACTCACCCCTGTGTTCAGGTGTTCTGACACCTGCAGAATGCCGTTTCTTGCAGACTCTTTTCCTTCCCTTTGAGTCTCCTTAGTGATGTCTCAGGAGAAGAGGGGGACTGAACACTCGTCACCCCAAACCTTTCAGGAATAAACAGGTTGGCTTATATTAAGTGAGCTCTCCATTCTGATAGCCCTCATAAAACCTGCAACTTAGTAACATGTCAAAATGTTATTAGATCACAATACAATTTAAACACAACTGAAATGAGGAGCTGTAATTCCAAGAGCAGAGGAAGAACCACAGCCAATATTCACCCCACTACCACATATTCTTGAAGAAACGAACAGTTTCCTTCCTTCTCAGGTGAAGATATGCCAGTCCACACTGCAAAGAATGGAAACTGAAAGCGTGTTAGGAGGGCAGCTAACACCAGGAAGGGTGCCAAGATCATGATGCTCATTACTAGTAGTTCAACATTTTAGAATATAAAACATTCCCCTCTGCCCTTTATGAAGGAAAATCATCAAGAAAGAAATTTATTTTGATAATGAACCCTAATATTAGTGGACATGTGCAACCACAAGCATACTTAAATTCTCTAAGAATTCTTCTATATGTTAGTTTAAAAGTAGCTTAGTTATATATTAATTTTAGTATTTTATGCATAATAATTCATATATAGAGGAAAGAATATATGCCTGATTATTATCTAATTTGAAAGATATGTTCATAAAAATATTTTAAAGCATAGCTCAAGGAAGAGACTAAGAAATGGTAAAATGTAGAAATGGTAAAATGTTGTTTTTTCTCAAAAATTATAAAATTTCTTTATAAGTTAACCATGCACCTCTTTTATAAAAGAGAGTAAGAGTTAGGTACAATAAGTATGATTAATATTTTATGAATGCTGTGATCAACATGTGGGCCTGTATCTCAATTGATTTTATTTTACAACTTTTAATATTAGTGCTTACAGCTATAAAAATTCAGAGCTAATTCTTGAGTAATCTGTTTTTTCTTTTCAAATGCTAGTAACCTTTCTTCATAAAGATATAAGACACAGGTTGATAAAATATTAAACTTGTCTATTTATACAGATAGTCTATAAAAGGACATTCTTTTATTTTTATTTTAATTTTTCAGACATTTAAAATACAGTTATCTGAGCAAAATAATTTACAAGCAAGTGTCTATTGCTCCCAAACATAGTAGAAACATGTGGGTTTCACATGTCAGACTTTTCCATTTAACTGCTATTAAATTATCAACATATATCATATCACACAAGCTCTCTGCACTCTAAGAAGATAATTTATTCCTTGTCTGGCATGTTAAAACTGGAGTCCAGCTGCCAGGCACTAATTCATGCCCTCCCAAGCCCACCAAATCTCTCACTAGAATTTTAAGCATTTCTTTCTCAAAGCCTCCTTTCATTTTTCTCATTTCCAATCCATCATAGCTTTGTTGTCTCCTGGAACTAATGTATTTTATCTGCGTATATGAATGTGTTACACTAAACCTCTTAAAAAATTTAATGCACATAAAATTTGCATTGACAATTTTAATTTAAACAGTCTGATATCTGAAGTTATGCTTCTCTTACTACTTATAATCTTTAGCAGAGGCTAGCCCACAAGAGGCACTCAATGTTTGCTCCCCTACCTGTCACCTCATGCCACCTGATTACAAACTTCCGTTAGCACTGATGTTAACAAATCTTGACTAAAGAGAAGCATGCATTCTTATGGTATTATTGTAGTCAGGCCTATTTCTTAAAAGGGCATTACAATTTCAGTAAGAACAATTTTATCACAAAGTCAATACACTGAATGGGACAGCCTTGAAAATAGACTGGAGTTGATAAAACCAACTCCTTCAGCCCTAATATTCCTAAAACTGCAGTTTTGATTAATTATTTTATGAACTCAAACAAATTAACTATAAAACAGACTACATTTTAGTATTGCTTTGTGTTATAAAACAACTAAAAACTAGTTGCTATTCTTCACTAAAACAATGCGAAAATGGTGCTTAATTTTCAATTAGGGAATGTTTTTGAGAACCGGCCAATTGTTAAAACATTAATCTTCCAGATAAATCTCCTTAAGTATCCATCCATACCTTCTGAAAGGGGGATTCAGCATATTTCTTGGTGAATAATAAGATCCAAGTAGAAATTTTCATCAATCAAAAGCAAAACACTAACTCCTCATGAAAAAAGCTCTGCTTAAGGGTTGTGAGTACCCGGCCCCTGGGGCTTCCCTGCTGGCTCAGACAGTAAAGAATCTGCCTGCAACTGGAGAGACCTGGGTTTGATCCCTAGGTCAGGAAGATCCCCTGGAGGAGGGCATGGCAACCCACTCCAGTATTCTTGCCTGGAGAATCTCATGGACAGAGGAGCCTGGTGGGCTACAGTCCACGGGGTCACAAAGAGTTGGACATGACTGAAGTGACTTCACTTTCACTGCGTTCATCTAGCCCCTAGGAGACTGGTGTTAAGAGGCCTGCTGAGGTTAAACAATCAATACTAAGTTTCTGTGATAATCCTATGAGCATAACTACACTTTGAACATACTGCCATTTTGAAAATATTGAGTCACTTCAGAAGCCCACTGAGATTCACAGAATGCTGAGGCAGTCTTCACTTCTCAAAAGCACCCAAATTATAATACAATCCTGAGTTCTGGTTAAACGATCAACACTTTCACTGAACTTTCGCAGGTCAGATGTATCAGTTTCCTCTGAGGCTGTCTTAAGAGTCAAATAGAAAACTGAATAAGAGAATCATACACATTTACATATAATTATATAAGTAAAAGACCTAAACAAAAGGAGCACTTCTCAGAGAGCCAAGGTCAATTTAAAGCATTTAAGCAGAAACTGACCGTGGCGGCAACTGTGGATAAGTAAGAAGAGCTAGGGAACGGCTTAACTCTCCCGACCCCAACGACCTCCTTACATACAGACTAGCAGAGAGTTTCATAGAAGGCTGTCAAAATTCCTCATAAGTGTGTCCCCCCGGGGGCGCACCTTGCGTCCACACAAATGATGGTTGTGATATCTGAACTGTGTGTTGTTAGGGTCATTTGAAATAAGCAGGTCTTCATCTCTGGCTTGGGAATCCGTTCCTTGCAAACATTATTTTAATGGCCACATTTTACAGTGAGATTTGTCCTTTATACAAGGGGACATGGTGCAGTTAAGAGAAAAAAAAGCAAAATGGTTGATTCCGAGATTTGTCTCGAAAGTAAGAATCAAAATGGCTCATTCAATCCAGAGAATGCATTCCTTTCTGTTCATCTCAAAACAAAAACCCAGCAAAACACGAAACCCATGGCTCCTGGCCTGGGGCACACACGCGCGGATCTGCAGCAGGACTGGCAGGCCTTTAAGGGTGGGCAGCAGAGGCGTGGCCATTCGCACGGGCGAGCAGCTCGGGCCGTGACTGCCCAAGACTGGTTTCTCCTGAGCTCCTCTCAGGAAAGCCCCCAACGGGAAAAGGAGACGGAGAGAAAGGCTGGTGCAGCCACCACGGGCACTAGGGACATCAGGCACACAGGCAGGTCTCCCTGGTCCGGGTTTCAGAATACAGACGGCCTCTGTCCGCACGATCGCAGCCCTCCTCACACACACGCCATCCTGCGTCTGGAAAAGCTACCCACTGTGAACTATCACTGAGGCGGAGGGAAGTGAAGCCGCTCAGTCGTGTCCCACTCTTTGCGACCCCGTGGACTGCAGCCCACCAGGCTTCTCCGTCCACGGGATTCTCCAGGCAAGAGTACAGGAGTGGGTTACCATTTTCTCCTCCAGAGGATCTTTCCCACCCAGGGACTGAGCCCAGGTCTCCCGCATGGTAGGCAGATGCTTTACCGTTTGAGCCACCGACTTTGCATATTAAATGTTTTGAAAGGACCCTCATCACGGAAAAAAAAAAGGGCTCATAGAAGCCAGAAAGTAAGCAACCTTGTTTTTTCAGCCACAGTTATCTGTATGACCTGACGGGGAGCCAGAGACCCGTGCTTGAAGGAAGAGAAAGCTGAGACAATGCATCTTCCGTAACCTCTGGACACTTGCACTTTGGCTGGTTGAGATGCAGGGGTTTAGTAACTTTGCTTTATCTTCTATACTAACTCACATTGTAGTCATCAACAAAAGCAATGGCAGAGTGCCCTTTCCTCTCCAAGGAGCTCTTTGGCAGGACGTCCCTTGTTTCGGACAGAGGGGAGGAAAATACTATGGGCCAGAGTCTGGAGGCCCCAAGTTCAAATCTGCCCCTTTGCAACCCTAGGCATCTGGTTAGATTGTTGCCATCTGCTGTTGTGTGTGAAGGGCTTCCCCAGTGGCTCAGGGGTGAAGAATTCATGTGCAGTGCAGGAGTTGGGAGAGACGCAAATTCAGTCCCTGGGTTGGAAAGATCCCCTGGAGAAGGATGTGGCAACCCACTGCAGTATTCTAGCCTGGAGAATCCCCAGTATTCTAGTCTGAAGAGTCCCATGGACAGAGGGGCCTGGCAGGCTACAGCCCATGCAGCTGCAAAGAGTTGGACATGACTGAAGTGACTTAGCATGCACGTATGGTGTATGTGAAAATTCCCTTCTCCTTCTCCCTCTAGGACTCCATTCTGGCAGAGATTTTCACAGGAAGTCTCCAGAAATCTGCACCCAGGAGTCCTGAGCCCCTGGCGCAGGATTCCACACGCTGCCTGTGCGCCATGCTGTGCTCAGGTGCTCAGTCGTGTCCGACTCTCTGAGACCCCACAGACTGGCCCGCCAGCCTCGTCTGTCCATGGGATTCTGCAGGCAAGAACACTGGAGGGGTTGCCTATCCCTTCTCCAGGGGATCTCCCTGAGCCAGGAATCCAACCAGGAGCTCCTGCATTGCAGGGGGATTCTTTATCAGCTGAGCTACCAGGGAAGCCCCACACTCTGCCTACTGGTGTTCAAAGTAATCCTACATAAGAACCGTATGTCCCATTCAAATAACCCATCATCACTTCTATTGGTAACAAACCCCAACTATGTAGCACATCAAGCCTAGCTGAAAAAATAAACAAAAAAGCCACATACGTCCCTAACTGGAATTCCCCATAATAGATCTCCATTTTTCTTTTCTTTAGCTTGCTGCGCCCTGAGAGCTTCTGGCTGAGGGACATACCTCTGGCCAATCAGGCAGCTGCCATCTTTGCAGAAGATCACACCAAGGCTCAGTGGCCCTAAGTAACCTGTTGGCTTTGCTTTCCACGTCATACTCGTCCTTTCTAGGGGCCCAGCTGGCCCAAGCCCGAGACAGTGCACCTGTCACTGATGGGACAGGAAGGGAACATCCGTTCCAACCACCCCACCCACCAGGGGGGCAGGAAACCGCTCTGCCACGCAGGGTGGCTGGGGTGGCTCATGGGGCCTCAGCCACAGATAGCTTCGGATGGGCAAGTCCCAGCACTCTCTGTGTCGACTCTGCCCATCCCTCCTTCCACAGGGAGTGTGGGTGGGCCTCTGGTCCCAACGTGGGCCTCTTGATCCGAAGACGGAGTAGAGGTGGACATATGTGGCGTCCAGACCTAATATACTTCTTAACGTGAGTCACCATAAAGTGCATGTGAGTGAGATACAGGAAACAAAGGGTGGCTTCAAGGCAGCGACATCACAGTCACCACTCAGCTGCTCTTTCCCACCCGCAGCATAGAGTCCTTACCACAGGGGCACTGAGGAAAATAACAGAACATCGCTAACTCAGATCCAACTCATTGACAACCGAAGTTTAGAAACGTTAATGAGCATTCTGAAAAGTTCTCCTACTTGGTTTGAAAAGGTGGAATTGAACATTAAAACCAAGTTTAAAATGACTACGACTTTTTATCTGATAATCTTAAATAATTGCAAGTAAGTCGAGATACAGTCACCTTAATTAAAATCCGTGTGTTGCCTGTGGGCACCTAATACCTCGGTTCTGGAGTTAACTAGAAGCAGTGGCAATATTTTTAGGGATGCTGCCAAGGTCAGAACTGGTAGAGAGGGCTTACAATCCCCGGGCTCTTAGAATACCCCAAACCTCCAGCACTACACATGCTTTGGGTGAGGAACAAGGATGGGGGTAAATGTAAAACAAACTGAGAAGTTACAGTCGGGCGGGGCCCCACCAGTTGAACTGTGGTAGGGCCACAATGGATGAAAGAGACCTTGATCACATTATAGGTTCCCAGTGTCTCTGTTGACCATGTTCCTCTACCTTCTTGCTAACTGCTGGAGTCTTGACAAGTGAACACTGTACACCCATGGCCTGCCTTTCACACTGTTGTTGTTCGGTCGCAAAATTGTGTCCAACTCTTTGCAACCCCAGGGACTGCAGCATGCCAGGCTTCCCTGTCCTTCACTATCTCCTGGAGTTTGCTCAGACTTAGGTCCATTGAGTCAGTGATGCCATCCAACCATCTCATCTTCTGTCACCCTCTTTGCCTCCTGCCTTCAATCTTTCCCAGAATCAGGGTCTATTCTGATGAGTCAGCTCTTTGCATCAGGTGGCCAAAGTATTGGAGCTTCAGCATCAGTATCAGTCCTTCCAATGAATATTCAGGGTTGATTTCCTTTAGGCTTAACAGGTTGGATCTACTTGCAGTCCAAGGGATTCTCCAAGACTCTTCTCCAACACCACAGTTTGAAAGCATCAATCCTTCGGTGCTCAGCCTTCTTTATGGTCCAACATACATGACTACTGGAAAAACCACAGCTCTGACTGTATGGATCTTTCTTGGCAAAGTGATGTCTCTGCTTTTTAATATGCTGTTTAGGCTTGCCACAGCTTTTCGTTCAAGGAACAAGCGTCTTTTAATTTCATGACTGCAGTCAGCATTGGCAGTGATTTTGGAGCCCAACAAAAGAAAATCTGTCACTTTCACATTATCCTCCTCTGGTAAAGAGATGGATTCCATAGGTTTTCAGTGTATCACTGTTAACTCATCCTGAAGAAGATCACGGTTTTTGAAGAACAAGAAGTAAATGAGACCCCCCTGGCGGCACAGTGGATGAGAACCCAGCCTGCCAACGCAGGGGCCATGGGACCCATGCCCTGTCCAGGAAGACCTCACATGCCTTGAAGCAAGAAAGCCTGTGCGCCAGAGCCCGTGGGCGGCAACTTCCAAAGCCCACTCGCCCGGAGCCCAGGCTCTGCAACAAGAGAAGCCACTGCAGTGAGGAGCCCCCTGCAACTAGAGAAAGTCCATGCACAGCAACGGAGACCCACGGCAATCACAGATGGAAATGAAAAGTAAATGGTCTTTGCTCACAAATTCCCAGGGTCTCTCTGTTTTTCTGAATATCAGCCCGTGATAGGCTACAGAAAAACACGCTTCTGATCTTTTTGAACTATTTTGATTAAACTTCCCTAACCCTCTTTTCCCGAGACTGGTAGATTTGGTGGTGTTATGCTTTCAGGATCCAATGAGCCTGAAACCCCGGGGTGACCACAGAGGACACGGAACCCCGGAAGAGCAGAGCCTGGTAACAGCTACTGGTGCCCCCTGAACTCGAGGACTGAGCGTGCGCCATTCACACAGCCCCTGAGAGCCGAGTCAGGCCAGGAGGAAAGCACAGATGGCTGGTTCTGCCCACTTTGTGTGGACCATTTTCTGTGTCTCTCCATGAATGTGTTAACTATGGCTGCTCTCCAACACTCGGTTAATTTACCCCCATAACTGCTCATAACAGCTCTCCAGGGTGACTTTTATGGGCTAGGAATTAGGCCCATTTTGTAGATTTTGCACATGGATTATAAACCTGATGAAAGGCAGCTACAGAAGGCAAATTAGAGCCTTTGATTTCCCTTTTAGATATATAATGTGTGCTTTATTCTCCAAAGCAGGATGTCTGCATTCAGTATTTCCAAATTCTTGTGTTTATTATAGTTAGATCATTTTAAAGAAGGCTCAGTTAATATGCTCCTCTGATATAAAAGCAAGCTTAAGCATAAAATAGCCCAATTTTCTATAGCTGGCTTTTTAAGTATACATGCTATGAAAATCTATCCATTTGTTTTCAGTCAAATCTTATTTCTTAAGTAAGCATAAAATATAGGTGAAGTCTGATTTAATGTTTTGAACTCTGATTTAAAGAAGTTCAGTGTAAATAAGTTTTCAGGAGATCAATGCAAGGAGGTTAGGGTTAGGGCTAGGGTTAGATCTATAATCTAACTAAAAATATCCCTTTATTGATCTGTTTGCTTGTCTGTTTTTGGCCAGACCTCAGCTTTTGGAATCATAAATCCCTGACTCAGGATCACACCTGGCCCTGGGCAATGAAACTGTCCTAACTACTTGACTGCCAGAGAATTCCCTAAAATATCTCTTGGAATCCTGCATTTAGAACCTGATTCAAATTATAAAAAATAAGATTTCTACAAACTTTATCAGAAAATCATTAACTGCATAAAGGTATCCATTACCCATCTATATCTCCTGGATCACTGTCCAAAGCAAGGGCTTTTAGCTTGACCAAAGCCTTTTAACAAAACTCCAGCAATTCACTGTGGCCGCTGGAGTCTCCAGTCTTGTACTGAATATGAGAGCCTCCTTTCCCCTTCCCTTCACAGAGAATTAAAATAGGGTAAGAGTGGTGGGCTCACACTGATCAAGGCAGTTAAACTTGGAACTAACACTTAGCGTGTCCCAGAACTGTCATTTCTAGGTGGATTCATCTAGGATACAGTTACTGAACACAGTATAACTCTGAAGAAACTATAATTAGTGGGGGAAAAATTAATTTTTCAAATCTTTCATTTGGCTTATAAAATCACATTTCACTCTAAAACATTAAGGGTAGAAGAATTACCATCACAATTCCTTGGCACTGTGAGGGTGCTGCTGGGCTAGTTCAGGCCAAAACGGGCATGGTTTGTGGACTCTGCTTGGTAGGGCAAACCTTAACTGGAAAGTAAAAGTGTAGATTCACAATCACAAAATACAGATGGAAAGTTCTGTAATAATAGAACAATCCAAAATCCTGCGTCTAAAAAGCCCAAATCAGTGGCAATGCATGAGCTCCGAGTGGCAAAGAATTTAAAGAGTGTCTAAAAATCATGGTCTATCTGTTGAATAAGTAGTCACCAGGCACAGCTCAGCTCTGACGAAAATATGACTTTATCAGTAGATGGAGATGAAGGAAGGGACTAGTACATGCACCATCACAGGCGAATGTAACTCAAGACTCCATACTGTGGGCAGACTCCCCAGAGCGCATTTACAGGGAATTCAGTTTACAAAAGTTGAACCTACAACCCTATTTTGAAGCACACTATTCCAAAATAAGAAATGCAAGGCAGTTAAACGTTTTTCTTTGTTCTCTTTCCATACCATAGCAGGTTTGGCTTCAGGAGACCAACGTACTGAATAGCTTCTTTCTCAAGTTTGAAAGACAATGGCTAGCACCCAGGTCCTCAAAGGGCAGGGGTTACTATACTGTGGAGGCAAGAGGACCCCCCCAGAGGTCCTGAGATCCCACCCACAACTCAAGCCTCTTCAGTCACTTCCTGTTTCAAAGAATCAGTTTCAATATTGTAGTTTCTCTTATTGTATATGCTATTAGTTTCAGCTGTTCTGAATTATCTCTTTGCACTTGCACTTATTGTCTAGTTTTTTTGTGATGTGTACTCGGCTCCTTTGTTTCCAGTCTTTCTTCTCTCATGTTGAAGTCATTTCCTTCCAAGCATTTTCCCTGAGTTGCACTTCCAGGGATCCCATGGTCTTCAAAATAAAATAATCCCCTTTTCACATGTTTCTAGATTTCTAATTTCAGTTTTAACATCCTCTTTGATAGACAGGTTATACAGAAGTGTGCTTGTCCATTTCCAAGTAGCAAAGAATATTTTCAGCCACATTATTATTGTTTTTTAATTTTTTTGACTACAGTAAAAGAATGTGGCCTGTAAAATCTCTGATTTTACATTTAAAGTGTTCTTTGCATCCACGTATATGCTCAACTTCTATAAAGATCTGGTGGGGAAGAGGAATCTGAGCTGGGCAGACTTGTGTCTTTGTTGGAGAGACGAACTGGCCAGGTTCAAACTGCTTACACCTCCTTCCAAGTGTGTGTCTCTGAACAAAATACAGAACTTCTCTGAGCTTCATTTTCCATCGTCAAAGTGGGAACAATAGTATTCACGTCCTAACGTTACAGTGAGAATTATGGAGGACTCTGTGTGTAAAATGTCTCACATGGTGCCTGGCAAGTCGTATGCGTGCAGCAGACAGGAATACTATTAAGAAAAAAGGAAAAGAAAGAAACTGGTCTCAAGTCAGCAGAGCCTGAATTTGAAGCCTGGGTCTGCCACACCCTGGCAGCACTTCCAAGTCATCTTAGACGTAACTGTGAGGATTAACTGTGAGGATTCAGAGAGAAAATGCGTGCCTGGCACAGGGCCAGAGCCCCGCGACAGGGACCTGCTGTTTTTCTTAGAGTCATAAAATGAGACAACTCAGGCTGAACCGCCTTTTTAGCTAACGAGCTCCGAGCCTAACTGATGATCCTTGAAGGCCTTCCCAGGCCAAAGAAAACCAGTGATCTTGTCACAAAAGGACAGAAGCCACCAGGCCTCAAAGTGCCCTGAGACGGCTCCTCTAAACAAGACCACAGAGAAAAGTGCAGCCGCTCTGTGGTCACTTGTCACACTAACTTCCAATGCCAGTTAGGGGATTTTTCATGTGTTTTATGGGCATCTCTCAGGCCCGTTCGCAAAGCTCGGGGACGTGTGGTTCCATTCTGTCTCTTCCTTATCCCCTCAGCTCTCAGCCTCCTCCCTGAGCCTTGGTATTCTCCACCCAGGTGCCCACAGCCCACACCAGCCCACTGCACCCAGGGCCTTTTCTTCTGGGAAAACTGAGCAAAACTGTCAAGTCTGAGCTTTTAGAGTAAGTCATCTTGGTGATAAGAAGAGAGGTGAAGATATCAAGAGGATTTGATATTAGAAAAATCACTGGTTTTCTGTACTTCTCTGTCTGCCCCAAAACTACGGCTATATTTTTAATATGAATTTGCTATTCTGCAAATGGGCAACTCTTTTCATATGCTTTTGAAACCCTACGATTTAAGCATCTGCTTTGTTTGCTTGCTTCTGTTTGGAAAGACATGTATTAAGCAAAAGGACCAAACCACAGAACTTCGCATCTCATCACTGTAAAGCATAAATAAAATTAGACTATATACTGGCTAGTCATTAGCAGTGCTATCCATGCCTGGGTCTAAAGTCAGGGTTTGTTTTTATTTGATAAGACTAAAGTATATTATTCCGTGAGTATTTTCTGCATATTGAGAAGGGGAAAGAAATCTTTCAGTATTTTTCAGTTCAAATTTTTTCTTGAGTGATTTACATTCTATGCTTAGTTAAAATAAGACCATTTTTAAAATCAAATGAACGAGTACGCTCAGGGTGCTCATGTGTGTGGATGCCACAGAGGAGGGGTGCAAGGAAGAGAACCGCCATCTCTTCCCGGGGGGCCTCAGTCAGGCCAAGAAGGAAACCCGGAAACACTGGGCGAGGGATTTAGGGGCAGCTGACCACCAGCTCTGGCGCCACACTAGGACATCCCTCATGTGCTCAGCCAACAAACACTAATAGGGTGTCTGCCACCCACAGGCATTATTCGAGACACTCGGGATACCTGAGTGAACTAAGCAGATAAAACCCCATGCCCTCACAAAGCACATACTCCAGGATGGAGAATAAAAAGCAATAAATGTCACAGATAAGTAGACTGGACAGCGGCAGTGGCGGTGGGAACGAGGGGCCAGCGCTGGTGACTTTCAGCAGCAGCTGGGCAGGGCTCACTGAGAGGCTGAGATGTGAGTCAGGACTTGGCGGAGGGGAGGGGGAGCCTGTGGGCATGGGGAGGAGAATACTCGGGGGGAAGACTCCCTGCGGGCCCCATGAAGACAGCGCGCGCGGCTTCTCCAAGGGAGCCAGGCAGTCAGTGTGCTAGAGAAGACTCGAGGCAGGCAGCGGTGGGAGGCAGCAAGGGAATGGCCACCAGTTCCTGCAAGCTGTTTAGGCCACTGGCCTTGGTCTTCCTTCTTCATGAAATGGGGAAACTTTGGTGGGCTCACATGATCTGACTTTTGTTTTTAAAAAATATTATCTACATTTCATGTATATTTTTTTCTCCTGAATTGCTCTGGAAGGATGGAGGCGCCAGGAGCCTGGCAAAGTGGTGATCCACAGCTGTGCCCCCTTTCCCATGTGTCAGGACAGGTCCGCAAGCTCAGGAGTGGATGGAAAAGTGAAAGTGAAAGTGAAGGTCACTCAGTCCTGTCTGACTCTTTGTGGCCGCAGGGATTGTAGTCCATGTAATTCTCCAGGCCAGAATACTGGGGTGGGTAGAGTGGGTAGCCTTTCTCTTCTTCAACCCAGGGATTGAACCCAGATCTCCTGCACCGCAGACAGATTCTTTACCAGCTGAGCCACCAAGGAAGGCCTAGAATACTGGAGTGGGTAGCCTTCTCCAGAGGACCTTCCTGATGCAGGGATCGAACCGGGGTCTCCTGCATTGCAGGCGGATTCTTTACCAGCTGGGTGGGTGGAAGCTGACCTTCAAAGAGTCCTGAAGGTGAATGGGAGAGGGGCCTCAAGAGCCATCTCCTTCCACAGGACAGGTTACTAACTTATTCCCAAGAGATGGAACTGTTCCGATAACAACTTCCAAAAGAAAATGACAAGATCTTTCTTCAGTTATCCGCATTCTTCCTTCCTGCAGTGGTTCACTCTGCACATCCGTCTGCCTCCCCACAGCGCCCACATGTGTGGTCCGCCTGGCACAAGAAAGTCATCCTTGGGACGAGATGAACACTGCCGCTCGCAGACGCTGGCGCTCCTCTCCCTGTCTTTCTCCCCCTCAGGCAACCCCGACGCTTTTGGTTCAGCTTCTATGGAGAACACTTCCCCAGGATCCTTTCCTTGTTGTTAAACCTTGTATTTAGACCCTGCTCTTTGGTATTTCCAGAGAATGTATCTGTGTTATCTCTCACTAAGAGATACTATGAGATAACCTTTTGGGATTTCTTTTTTTTTAATTCAAACTGTAAGGGTGAGAGCACAAATCCTCACAGCAATTTTCCTTGTATTCCACAACACAGCTAGTAAAAATGGTCTCCACCCCCTATTCCGCTCGCCTTGCAAAAACAGTCTGTCTTGTCCTATTCACTCTACGCCAGGCCCCAGTCCCGGCCATGTCCTTTGGGGAATGAGTCTCAAACCCTCTCTCCGCTGTGTTGGAGCACAGCCCTCATCCACCCACACTCAGCTTCTCCCTCTTCCTTTCTCCCTTTGTGCTAACAGGTTTTGCACATTAGCTCTTACCAAAAAATAAAAAAAAAAAAAATTTAAATTCTCTTTGAATGATAAATTAGCATGCACATTCCTATTCACACGTGGTGGAAATTCTATCCTAGCAACAGCCACCAAATTAACTGTCATCCACAAGGATCGAGTCTGTTTTCTTCTAGAAGGAGATTTAAAACAGTTAGCCAGACTTTTCCAGATTCTTTTATGTTAAGGAGTTCATTAGGAGAGAAAAGTGGATGAAAGGTTGTTCAGGGAAACAAATCCCATTGAAATGATCTGTTTGGAACTTCTGGATTTTTCCAAGAGTATTTTGATAACATTCTGTATGAAAACATTTTAATTATGGAGCATGTGGTCACTTCAGGTAACTGGCCTGGGGCATTCAGATACAGCACCCTGTATCAGTCAGCTCAGCTGTGCTCTGAACAACTTCATCAGGCAGGAAGAACAAAATGTGAAGGGGTAAGAAAAGAGAGGTGGGTGAGATAATGTAGCTCTATTTAAAAACTAATTGAGGCAGATAAATCTCAGCCCAAATAACCTGATCTTTAAAAAAAGGGGGGAGGGAAGGAGGAAGCTGCCAAGTTGATAAGGAAAAGATGTGAAGAACCTCCCCGAGTCCTCCTAGCAAACCTAGAGACGGGTACGGGGTCAGGAAGGCTGCCTGGCAGGGGAAGTCTGGATTCTGATGCAGCTCTTACCTCTCCCAGGCTTGAGGGGCTGCCTCCTCCTCTTTCTGACAAAAACCCTCCAGAGATGCTGTCAGCGTGAAGCTAGGCTCCCGAAGCTGTCCCAGTATAGGAGTGCCAAGGAAATACTTCACAGTCTCCTTAGGTATAAGGCTATTCTGTTTCACTTTGGACAAATATGTGTAATACAGTTGGACCTATGAAATCGCTGGTACTCAAATGGTTTTGCCCTGTAGAAATGGTATTTTACATGGTCGAGTTTAACCCTTTTTCACTTTAAAGACACAAAGTAACAGAACTTCTCCAGTCTAATTTAGAGATACAGAGAGAAAAGTTTGGGAAGTGGCACTTCTGGAACGGTCTTCGTCTTACAGTCACCATGGACACCGTTAAGATACTGCTGGGTACCTACTGCAGGCAGTGTGGAGTGTTAGGTACCCCACTGGGTAGCAGGATGGAAACAAATAATTTTGGATCTTGTTCTTTGGTTTTTCTCCTAAGGACTGTAACACCTGACTGGGAGAAATGAAAAAACTTTACCATGAAATTTCTTCTCTAAGGTATAGGGGGTAATAATACATTAATTCAGATGACTATTACATCTACTACTGTGGGCAAGAATCCCTTAGAAGAAATGCAGTTGCCCTCAGAGTCAACAGAAGAGTCTGAAATGCAGTACTTGGATGCCATCTCAAAAACAACAGAATGATCTCTGTTCACTTCCAAGGTAAACCATTCAATATCACAGTAATCCAAGTCTATGCCCCAGTGACTAACACCAAAAAAGCTGAAGTTGACTGGTTCTATGAAGACCTAGAAGACCTTCTAGAATTACCACCAAAAAAGATGTCCTTTTCATCATCAGGGGCTGCAATGCAAAAGTAGGAAGTCAAGAGACACCTGGAGTAACAGGCAAGTTTGGCCTTGAGCACAGAATGAAGCGGGGCAGAGGCCAACAGAGCTCTGCCAGGAGAACGCACCGGTCACAGCAAGCACCCTCTTCCAGCAACACAAGACGACTCCACACACGGACATCACCAGATGGCCCAAACCAAAATCAGATTGATTATGTTCTTTGTAGCCAAAGATGGAGAAGCTCTATCCAGTCAGCAAAAACAAGACTGGGAGCTGAGTATGGCTCAGATCATGAACTCCTTATTGCCAAATTCAGACTTAAATTGATGAAAGTAGGGAAAACCACTAGATTGGGTATGACCTAAATCAAATTTCTTATGATCATACAGTGGAAGTGACAGATAGATTCAAGGGATTAGATCTGAAAAACAAAATGCCTGAAGAAGTATGGATGAAGGTTCGTGACATTATACAGGAGGCAGTAATCAAGACCATCCCCAAGAAAAAGAAATGCAAAAAGGCAAAATGGCTGTCTGAGGAGGCCTTACAAATAGCTGAGAAAAGAAGAGAAGCAAAAGGCAAAGGAGAAAAGGAAACACACACCCATCTGAATGCAGAATGCCAAAGAATAGCAAAGAGAGATAACAAAGCCTTCCTAAGTGAATAATGCAAAGAAATTGAGGAAAGCGATAGAATAGACAAGACTAGCGATCTCTTCAAGAAAATCAGAGATACCAAGGGACTATTTCATGCAAAGATGGGCACAATAAAGGACAGAAATGGTATGGACCTAACAGAAGATATTACGAAGAGGTGGCAAGAATACATAGAAGAACTATTCAAAAAAGAACTTAATGACCCAGATAACCACAACAGTGTGATCACTCACTTAGAGTCAGACATCCTGGAATGTGAAGTCAAGGGGGCCTGAGGAAGCATCACTACGAACAAAGCTAGTGGAGGTGATGGAATTCCAGTTAAGCTATTTCAAATCCTAAAAGATGATGCTGTGAAAGTGCTGCACTCAGTATGCCAGCAAATTTGGAAAACTCAGCAGTGGCCACAAGACTGGAAAAGGTCAGTTTTCACTCCAGTCCCAAAGAAGGACAGTGCCAAACAATGTTCAAACTACCACACAATTGCACTCATTGCACATGCTAGCAAAGTAATGCTCAAAATTCTCCATGCTAGGCTTCAACAGTGTGTGAACCAAGAACTTCCAAATGTTCAAGTTGGATTTAGAAAAAGCAGAGGAACCAGAGATCAAATTGCCAACATCTGTTGGATCAGAAAAAAAGCAAGAAAATTCCAGAAAAACATCTACTTCTGCTTCATTGACTCTGCTAAAGCCTTTGACTATGTGAATCACAGCAAACTGTGGAAAATTCTTAAACAGATGGGAATACCAGACCACCATACCTGGCTCCTGAGAAACTTGTCAAGAAGCAAGTTAGAACCAGACATGGAACAACAGACTGTTTCCAAACTGGGAAAGGAGTACATTAAGACTGTATGTTATCACTCTGTTTATTTAACTTATATGCAGAATACATTATGCAAAATGCCAGGCTAGATGTAGCACATGTGTGTGTGTGTGTGCATGTGTATATATGTGTGTGCGTGTGCATATGTGTGTATGCCTGTGTGCACCGGTGTATGTGTGTGCATGTGTGTGCTCAGGTATGTGTGCATGTATGTGTGTTCACGTGTGTGTGTGTGTGTTTTCCCATAAAGCGGTAGTTGACTGGAGGATCTCTGAGGAGCAGTCTGCTCGCCCCAGAGCTCCTGGGTCAGACCCAGCCTGGGCTGATCACATGCATTTCTAGTAAGTCCCCAGCTGGGCCAGCACAAGACTACTACTTCCTTAAAACGACAGGAGCCTATGGTTATTTCAGATCCTTCTCTCTTTCCTCTAAAAAGAACAAACTGTAGACAGGAGATAGTCACCATATATCAGTGTTTTGAGATTCACGTGCTGTTTACTCAGAATCGGCTCTGAGCTGAATCACCTTATAAAACGGTGTGGTCCTCGCAGAGTCGCGGCGACTGAGCCGAATGGTCCAGTTTTGCAAGGGCACTGGCCACCGCAGCTTGCTTTGCCCTAACAAAGCCCCTAGAGAAAGTGAGAAGCTTATAGAAGTGCATCAACATCTTAAACCAGCTTGGTGATACCTCCATTGTGTTAATGATAAGGAGTCTCACTTCTCTGAAAGCACTTATTGTCATTCAAAGAGTGTACAATCACTCAGAGAACAGCGGGTATAGTTCTGGAAAATTTATTTCCCATGGCCACCATAAACTGGCTCTAAATTGTCCTTGATCTAGTTTTTGACTTGTTGATTTTCCACCAATCTGTGAAAGCAGACAAACTGATCTCAACATGGCATCACCTGCTAAGACCCTTCTGAAGCAGCTCTGCAGACGCACTTGTCTGACGAGGCACACTCCTATCACCCGTGAGGAGCCCTGCGGGTCCTGAGATATGTGTTTGGAGCCGCAGCCTGCAAGACTCTTGGGTCTCCTGTCGGGCATCATGCCTCATGAGTGAGGACAGGAAACGCTTCCAGGAGTCTGACTCTCCTTGAAAGTCTGCCACCCCCTGTCTTTGCCGCCATGCTGGCTTCAGGAGACCTCTTATCTCTGGATGACCACTTGCGTTGTTGCTCCGGGAGGACCTATGGCAACACTCCCAGCATCAGGCTTACTGGTTCTGTTTTAAACATCAGAGTGAGAATGGAATTCCCTCAATGTCAGCATTTAAAATAACACATAGGGACTTCCCTGGTGGCCCAGCGGCGAGGACTCTAAGCTCCCCGGGCAGGGGGCCCAGGTTTGATCCCTGGTCGGGGAACTGGATCCCATATGCCGCAACTAAGACCAGGTGCAGCCAAATAAATAAATAATGCTTTTTGCAAAAAATAAAGAAAATAACACATAAAGAAGACAGACTACAACAACGTCTAAAACAAAGGTCTCTAATACACGTTCGTAGTAGCAAGAAAAATAGCCTTTCTTCCAATCAAATCGTAAGTTGTATCTGTATCTGTTCTTTTGTTTCCGACATGTTTTTGGTTTAAGTGCTTTTTACGGTCTGAACCACCAGGGAAGCCCCTGGTGAGTGCTTTTTAGAAAGCCCTTAGAGAGGCCGTGGACTCTGGGCACACATACAAGCGTAAGGGTCGTCACCTAGCTTGGTGGTTCTCGTGGGCCTGCGCCTGCTCACAGGACAGCACATGAGCTCCTGCCTAAATGCTCTGGAGAACCACCTTCTGCATTAGATGCTATTAGATGTGCCTCGGGAAGGCTTTGGAAACTGCACAATAGTCTGATGTTAAGGAGAGTGACAGGAATAACACTCGAACAGAAACAATAGCTCTTTAAATCACTTCTAAATTCCTGTCTATTCAAAGTTCTAGCAAAAAACAATTCAAAGTAGGGCTGTTCCCCATCACCCACCTTCCTTTCAGTCCACCCCCACGAACACCCACACCCATCCTCCAGCAGCTTTAAGGCACCCGCCCGCCCTGCCAGCTCCCAGACGATGCCCCAGTCAAGCATGCTTTCTGTGGGGAGACTATTTCCACATTGATCAATCACTCATGAAGATGCCTTAACTACAGAATCACCAAGCAGAGGGAATCTGAGGTGGTTCTTTAGCATAAACTTGAGCATCACTACCTTGTATTTAACTCTCAGTGGAAATGAGTTTGAGCAAACTCCGGGGGGTGGTGAAGGACAGGAAAGCCTGGCGTGCTGCCAAGCATGGGGCCGCAAAGAGTCAGACACGACTTAGCGACCGAACAGCAACAAGAACAGAAGAACTGTAAAATCAAGAAGTTCATAAGGAAAATATTTCACCGAGTGGGACAACCTTAACTATCATCGACCAGCTTAACTTTCCTACTAGTTCCATTAGCAGGATGCAGTTTTTCAGAGATGTTCATTGGTTTGGTAGTGGTGAGGGGCTGACTTTAAAATGACCCTTTCTCCAAGTATAAACTGCAGAGACCCACCAACATTTGTATCACATACCAGTCTTTGTCTGTCTAAGTCATTTCTTTATACTTTATCTCCCAGTGCTTCCATGAAATATTGTTACTGGCTCCACATTCTAGACAGGCAGTCTGAGACACAGAGGCTGAGGTTCCCAGAGAGGAACCTCATTATTTTTAAACAAATACTATGCGGGGTTCACTCTTTGCCAGACATTGTTTCCCAAATATTCACTCCTTTAATAACTCAGTAGCCTCAGGGTGTGAGAATTAGGAGGCTGAGGGGGACAGAGGCAAGGAGCCCGCTGTGGTCGCAGCTGGTAAGTGGCAGAGCTGAGATCTGAGCTGAGACCGGCGGGACTCCAAAGCCCCTGCCCTCAGGCACCACCCCAGGCCAGCGGGTGGGCCCCACAAATGTAGTCAGTTGGTGTGGTTTCCCCAAGACTCTGAAAGCAAGTGTGCGTGCTCAGTCACTTCAGTCGTGTCTGACTCTGCAACTCCATGGACGGTCGCCCGCCAGGCTCCTCCGTCCAGGGGATTCTCCAGGCAAGAATCCTGCAGTGGGTTGCCATTTCCTTCTCCAGGGGCTCTTCCTGACCCAGGCATCAAACCTTTTCTCCTGCTTGACAGGCAGACTTTATCACTGAGCCACCCAGGAAGTCCGAAGTCATTAACTTGAGATGTCCGATTTTCTTTAACAGTTCTCTTTTAATGTTCCGACTACCTGGTTTTTGTTGCAGAATCCCTGTGTATCCTGGCTCCTCCCTTGCCTCTTCGGAGCAGTCCCTCAGACCTATCCGAGAGGCTGTCTTCCAGGCTTAGGGCCTCAGTTTTGTTTGCCAAATAGCACGTAGTTCTCAGCTTTCAGGCTGTGCGTTTTCTGCGACTGACAGTTTCCGACCTGGTACGTGGTCTCCTCCCAACGGAAACAGACGGTCTCTGGCTGCCGGGCGCTGTTCTTTTGGCACCTTTCTCCACAAGTCCTCATGTCCAATACTGGTGCAGACACCACCGTTCCGGCCTGCCTGCTTTCTGGTCTCCCTGGCTGTGCCCTCCTCTATCCGTTTCCTTACAAAGCCAGAGTGAGCTCCAGAAACACAGAATCTGATCCGGCCACCCTCTCGGTTCTCAGGGACAAGTCCGAACTTGTTGGTGAACCTCATAGGGTCTTCACGGGGGTGTTCCAGCTGCATCTCCCACCACCTACAGACGCCTGAAGCTGCAGCACAGCCTTGGGCTGCCCGGGTGCCCAGCTGCCTCGCCTCCTGGGCTGAGCACAAGCTCCTCCTGGTTTCCTCCTCTCCTTCACCACCATTCCTACCCGAGCAACTCCCGAGGTGCCATCAGGAGCCTCTCTCGATCCTCCAGGTGTCCATACGGAGCTCCAGCAGGAGTGACTTTCCTACCGGAACTTCCCAAGGAGCCGCAGAGCTCCCAGCCATTCAGCCTGCCTCCTGTGGGCTATACACTCTGAGCTGGTCCTGTTTATCATTCATCTTACACTTTTAAAACAAGCACTTGCTAAGCACTCACTGAATTAGTGGATTTTCATTGTATCTTTTACACGTACTGAATGTACATCAAATGAAATTGATAAACAGTCATCCCTTTTAGTGCATACAGTGAGTCATCCCTGGAACAGGTCCCCTTCCGTCAGTAACTTTACACTAAAAGATATGATTCTAAAAGTGTCTAATTAGTGGCAGGACTAACTCTCAAGCCTAGACCAGTGCAGCCTAGGTCCGCACCGTGCTCTGCTCACTGGACCCCGCTGATGCGAGCAGGCAGGAAGCTGGCATGCTGCAACAGTGATGTGGGCCCCAACACAGGGAGGTGGGGGCTCACACCCGGCCCCAGCCCTGCATCTGCCTGCCTCTGCAGAGCGATGGCCAGGAAGCCTGGCCTCACAGAGCTCTGCGAGGCTGCGAAGGCACCTGAGGCCGGGAGGGCACCTGCCAAGTTCTCCTTATATTCGGATACACAGTTCTGGTGAAAGGGGTGTGGCGAAGGGTTTAGCTTGTATTTCAGGGTATAACTTCATAGCAGACTGCTGTGCCCTGAAGACGTGAAGGCACTCTCACCTCTTTGGGGCATCTGTGAATGAGGACAGGAGTGTGCTTAGGCTTTTGGCATGCCCTCTTTGATGGCAGACATATTAAAAAGCAGAGACATTACTTTGCCAACAAAGGTCCGTCTAGTCAAAGCTATGGTTTTTCCAGTGGTCATGTATGGATGTGAGAGTTGGACAATAAGAAAGCTGAGCACCGAAGAATTGATGCTTTTGAACTGTGGTGTTGGAGAAGACTCTTGAGAGTCCCCTGGACTGTAAGGAGATCCAACCAGTCCATCCTAAAGGAGATCAGTCCTGAATATTCATTGGAAGGAATGATGCTGAAGCTGAAGCTCCAATACTTTGGCCACCTG